>PVLD010002779.1:0-157046 GCA_004027595.1 Dinomys branickii | reverse complement strand
GGGATGGATCTCCTCCCCCACTCGGTGATCTGGTCGCGAGCGCCGATATCTCACCAGTTATTGGAGTCCCTGCAGGCATGAAGGTTCCAAGGTGCCAGTCTATCCTTTGGGGCTTTCTGCGCGGCCCGCCCGATGCGCACGAAACGTGAGACCGCTGGGCGTTGCCGCTGCCAGAGAGCCGATCTCTGTCGGGAGTCGCTGGAGAGCTGCGCCGGCTCGGGAGGCGGGAGGGATCCCAAAAACAATGCTTTTGAAGCTAACTGAATATCCCTTAATGAAATCAAGCTGATATCTAGAATTAACCATCAAAAAGTTATAGAAGAAAATCTTGGAAAACTTGGAGTAGGCAAAATACTGTATAGGCCGTACAGAAAGCACCAACCATAAAAGAAAGAGATATTTGGGATGTCATCAAAATTTTAAAAACTCTGTTCTTTGAGCATAACTTTAAGGAAATACGAGGGATCGAGGCGAAACAGGCTGCAGGTACATTAGTGTGAAGGCCTTGTTCACGAAGGAAAATGAACAAGTCGTCAATAAAAGACTGGCCAGGAGTGGAGGAAATGTGAGTGAATGTTAGGGTTCTCAGAAGGTGAATCATCCTGACTTAGTCAGAAGAGGACCATGGATCTGACCTCCTGACCCGAGGTTAGTGCGTTCTGAAAGCATGGGGTCCTGGGGAGAGCAAGGAGAGGAGGCAGATTTCAGCTCTGGCAAGGGGTAGAGGAGAGTAAACGCCCAGGCAAAGGTATTTATGTTAGGGCTGCTACAGCAAAAATGCCAGAGACTGGGTTGTTCACAAGCAAGTATTTTCCCACACAATTCTGCAGGAGCACTGCAAGTCCAAACTTAAAATGCCAGGAAATTCAGCTCATACTGACGTCTGCTTTTTGGTTCAGAGTCAGTCGTCTTTTCCTTGTTTTCACGCGGCAAAAGCAGGGAAGGAGCTCTCTGGGGTCTCTATTGTAAGATCATGAACCCTGTTCCTGAGGGCTCCACCCTCATGGTACAATCACCTCACAAAGATCCCACCTCCAAATACCATCACCTGGGGAATTCTGAAGGCACACAAACATTCAGCCTATAGCACAAAGTATGATTTCCAGAGATCCGGCAGGAGGACTTGGGAGGAAAGTGATCCATTTTGGGAAGAAGCAGTGCTGAGGACAGAGAACTGGGGAGACACGTTCTGGGGCTTAGCTGCAGGAAACAAGGTCATTAAGGCAAGGAGGAATTAGTTTTTTCAGTCTCCTAAAGTAGTGGTCTTTAAATTTTGTGCCTGTTACTCCAAAGGACTTTTAAAAATTGAAATATAACTTAAATAAGATCTTAGATGCAAGGTTCATGTAGTTTGGGTCTGTGACCCTGACCAAAATGTAGATGTCAAGCCTTTCCTGCACCTTAGCGGGCTTCCTCGCACTCCTCCTTGTGCCTGCCTGCTATTCCTACTCACTGTTATCTTTACAATAGCCACTGTCCTGATTTCCGCCACCGCCTCCCAACGTGCCAACGTGTAAAGTGTTCTATTATCAGTGTAAGTGGTTACAAAGGCATATTGTGTATTGCTCCTTGGCCTGCTGGTTGATCTAAACTACCTTGTGAAAATGTTTGTCCTATGAACTAATTGGCAAAGCCAGTCTTCATGGTCAGACCAATTAACTATATTGGATGTTGAGTGATAAAAAGCCAGACTTCCTTTACCAATTCATATAAAATGTTCATATATTTCCTTCTACTTCTACTTTTAGATTCCAGTTTTAAGATACATTGATGGACACGTAAAGCTCAGAGAATTGCTGGGAGTATATCGTTGGAATAAACCAAGTTGCTGCCCTTTCATTATCTTTATAAAGCTCTTTTACTTTGCCCTCATGGATCTGCCTCACAGGAGACAGTGACACATTCTTAAATTGTCCTTTGCTGAGTGCCCTGGGCACTTTTATATGTGGGATTGTGTACCTGGGATTTGGGAGAAAGATCACAATGAAAAGGAGGTGTAAAAGGAGAACTGGCAACCTGCGGAGGGCTGGAAAGAATACAAATGGAAATTTAAGATATGTGACCAAACAGCTTAAAATGATCCGCGTCTGCCCAGCTTTGAGAAGCAGATGCAGAACCTGAGGGCAAGACCAGGCATCGCTTTGTTGTAGGGACAGTCCTGTGCTATGCTGCAGGTGATTTAGCAACATCCCGACCTCTACTTACTACAAGTTGGTAGCATCGCCCCTACCCCAGTTGTGACAACCATAAATGTCTCGAGACATTGTTGAATGTTCCCTGGAGAGCAGTAGCAGTATTGCCCTGGGTTGGGAATGAATGCCCTGGGGTTCTTCAGTTTGATGGAGAAGATGGTAGCTTCGCAAAACTCCTCTGCAAACTCAAAAGATGCTCCAAATGTCAGTGTGGTGCCCAGTTTTCCTTTTTTTCTTAGTCCTCAGAATTGGAACCTGAACCTTATTTCTCAGTGAGGACAGCAGCAGGGACTGGGGGTCAGGGAATGACAATATGGGTCACGTGCAGGAATGAGGGCTGTGATGGAGGTCTTCTCCCTTGCTTCAAGCTTGTTGGCATGAGGAGATTGGTGTGTAAATACGGTTAGTGGCTCCCTTAGTGGTACCTCCGTGAGACCACTGAACAACACTGGCAGAGGGCTGGGGAGCTTTTCACAGAGCCGGGCAAGTGTTAGGAAAGTTCTGCTTCACTCGTAACTCCACCTTTCCTAGACGAATTTTGTTATTGTTTATCTATTTGTTTTTGCAGTGCTGGGGATCAAACCTGGGGTCTTGCACTTGCAAAGTACTCTACCACTAAGCAACATCCAAGCTTCAAACCTGTTTTAAAAACTCCATTTGACTGTGGTATAGGGCTGTGCTACTCAAACTGCAGACTGTGGTTATCAGTCCCTGACTAGATAAGGACTAGAGCCAAAATGTCAGTCAACGTACACCACTCCCTTCATTGAGAATGGTTTATTATAATACACTGTCAGCTGAAATAGTGTTTTGTGACTGTAGTGTGCGGTGACGCTGATTATTTACACACTGGTTTAAGTTCCTTCTCACTGCTCTAGTCCACACTTTTGAATAGCCGTCTTTGGATATTCATAATATCCATTTTTGGAATTGCAAACTTCCATTTAAAACATCTAACAGAATAGGAAAAGAAGTACCTGCTATTTAGAAAGAGTAAGGATAGTTTTATTTTGCATGTGTACTGGGTCATAATCTCACATCTATTTCTAACTGTGGGTATGGTTTGGAAAAGTTTGAGAACTGATGTAAGAAAAATGTAAAAGTGCAATTGCGCTGCCTTAAGGCTGGATTGTGTCCCACTATGATTCCTGCACTTTTCACCTATGGATCAGCAACAGGTATTGCCAATAACTGAGCCATATTCCTCAGTCCATGCTGGAGTCTCCTGCAGGTAGCACCTCAGCACATATGATCCCAGTATCTCTCATCCTAATGGTATGCCCCGGCTGAGAGAGTATGCTCAGCTCTCAGGAAGGACAGGTTAAAATTACCCAAGAGTTAGTGCAAAAATAACCTTTAGTGAGAGTAAAGATGGTGAATTAAAAACTCCCACCTCTAAATACGTTATTATTCTAAGGTGTTAAGCATCATTTCTAAGAGATTCCTAGGTAGGAGTGAGCTCTCTTCCCCACAGAAGTAATCTCTTATTCTTAACTGGCTTCATCTCTTCTCTGACCCACCCCTTACAAAGAGATCATCTTCCAAATGATCTACTTCATCCAAATCATGGCTTTTGAAAGAATCCAGACCAAGACAACTAGATGTTGATCTCTGCCTTGTTATTTTAAGAGTTTCCTTTTATTGGTCGCTAATTAAGTGCCAGGCAGTATGGTAAGCACTTTATAAAGGAGAGCTCTCATAACTGTGAAAACAAGGATTGAGAGGAGGGTACTGAGGTTCAGATCAATTAAATGACTAGTCTGAGGTCACATGGCCGATAAATAGGAAAATATTCTGCCTAAACTCAGGTCTCTTTCATTCCAATGCTCTGTGTTGCTTTTTTTTCCACCTGTTATGGTTGATACATTGTGTCAACTTGGGGAGTCTAGAGGTTTGGCTGAGTGACTCAGCAGAAAACCGGGGTGCTTACTTTGTATACATGCTGAGCCTGTGGAAGAGGAAGGCATGAAGATTGTGTGAGAGCTACACGCTCCCTGGGTGGGGGTAGCCTGTTTACAATGTAAGGGAGAAAAAGAGGCTGCTTGCTGCCATTCCTCCCCTTTTGCTCTTGCTGTTGCTGTGCTCTGCTGCCATGAACCGTTTACCCTCTGCCATGTGCTACTCTGCCTCTGAGCCAGCTAAGTATGGACTGAAACCTCCACAAACTATAAGCTGAATAAACCTTTCCTTCCTTCATTTTGGGCGTTAGGTATTTTGTCTCAGCAATGAGAGAAAAGTAACCAAGACGCCTCCCAGTGCACATTTCTGTGACTCATAAAGTTGTTGACTGTGGTGGCATTTCAGCATGCTTGGCTTTGGGATCCACCCCAACATGCATGCAGCACACTTCTAGGTGTGTCTGGGCGGGGCCTGGAGGCATGGCCTGGGCATCCCTGCCTGGTGCCTCGGCCCTGCTGTTCTGGCACTCCTCCCCTGCTCTGCCTCCTGGCTGACATGAGCTAAGTAAAAGCATCTTTGTGGCCCTAGTCCAGTGGAACCAAACCTATGGCACGCATACTACAGAGGGCACGCCGAACCTTCTCCATTGACAGAGGAGCCAAGTTGCCACAGAAATGTCCCAGCAGCTGAGCATCAGATAACAGCACACATAGGGGACCGTGCATCTCAGGAAAGGAGTAGCAGCCACAGGCAATGACCTCAGAAGCAGTTGGGGCACTTGGTCTCTCAAAGGTTAACCCTCACTGCCACCCTTCTGTCATGATTTCTGCCTAGAGGCCAGCTGATCACAGACTGACACCATGAGCGCATGAATCCCTTCTTTCTTATGCTGTGGACATTGGGTATTTTGTGCCAGCGAGGAGAAGGCAAAGACGTTCACCATCTGGCATTTTCTGAGTTTTCTGGACCAGATCTGTGCCAATTGCTGCATTTGGTCTCTCTTCTGAACGGTTCTATATAATGGAGGCACCAAGCCACGCAGGCTGCATGTCTCAGCTGGCTGCTTCTAGGATTCAGGCAATGGGAGGCAACAGCAGAAAATTAGAGGGAGGAAGAAAGACGCCAGGGTACCGGTCCCCCTCTTTCTGTCCCAGCTACATTCCCAGCCCAGCTCTATCTTCCTCCACATTCAACCGGCACTTTCCAGACTCGTCTTCCCCTAGGTGCTCTCACCTAGGATTCTGTGACACAAGTTTCTCTTTTTGTTTCTTCAGCTTAGAGGTAGTAGCACCTTGCTGATTTTGCAGACATATGGATTGCTTCACAGTCCTCCACTAGGCATCACAGTTCTTCCATGGCTTGGGTCGCCAATTCATGGATTATATTTCTTTGTTTTAATACTTAGAATGACTTCTGTTTTTCCAGTGGGAACTGACTGAGCCACTTCATAATCCTGTATTTTATAAAGAGTGATGATCAGTGCTCTGAGCTCGATGTACACAATGCAGGAACTTGGCACTGATGAAATGATGTGCAGCGCTGAGGCAGTCCCAAGACTCTGTGTCAGTGTTTGTCTCTATTAAAGTTTTGTATTTTGTTATTTTTTATGTCTGACTTTCTAGCTGGCAAGTATGTCAGTGTTCTAGCCAAGGCTCCTAGAAAATAGAGCTGAGGCCAGGATTAAGTGATGATGTTGAATTTAGAAATAGTCCTAGGGAGGTACAAAGCCACAGCAGGAAGGGTTGCGGGGGAAGTTCAACAGGCACTAAGTTCAGTGGGCGCTGAGGCAGGGTAATGGATGAGAGCCAGGATCTCACTTTGTAGTGCATGTTGGCCCTGAACTCACTGTGTAGCCCAGGCTGGCCTCAAACTTCTGTGATCCTCCTGCCTCAGCCTCCCAAGTGCTGGGATTACAGGCATTTGCCACCACGCCTGGCTATTCTATAATTATACAAAATACTTGAAGCCAAACACTATAAATGAAAGAGCTCACAGTTTCAGAAGCTGAAAATCCAAAGTTGGGTGACCCCATCTCTTTGGCTTCTCTGATGAAAGCTCCCTCAGCTGGGTCACAATGTGGCAGAGATGCAGCGAGGGAGATGGCCATGTACAGAAGGGGTTACCATGTGCAGTGGTCAGGTCTCCCTTCGAAACAACCCATCCACTCCAGAACTCAGGCACTCTGAGATCAGCACCAGTCTCCTCTGAGGGTGGTTCCCTCGCTGACCTAATTATATCCCACAGGCCCCACTTAAAGATTGTATGACCTTCAACATCTGCACACTGTAAACCAGATTTCAACCCATAAATAACTGGAGGACACTCCAAACTGTATCCAACCAGAGCAGTACTGTGTGACTGTCTCCCTTAGCGTACTAGTGTTACAGTAAAATTCGTCTGACACTCACTTCTCCTTGAATCCAGTCTCCCAGGTTATTCCAGAACTCAGGGTCCTCAGTTGGACACGTTTTTCCTCGGCAAATAAAACTGCTCAATCTTGGTCCCACTGACCACACTTCACATACCTGTTAATTTTTTTGAATGGTATTAGAAACTGAACCCAGGGCCTCATCTATGCAAGATGAGGACTCTACCCCTGAGCCTTTTTTATTCTTTAATTTTGAAACAGGGTCTTCCTTGCCCAGGCTGAGCTTGAATCCTGCCTCAGCTGCCCGAGTGGCTGGGATCGCAGGCAAGCACCACTGTGCCCTGCCTGCTTTTTTTTTTTTTTTTTTTTTTTAATGGTTCTTGGTTTAATCATCAACTCCTTGCTATGAAGAAAGTTCTCAGCATTTCAATTCCAGCAGACGTGGGCCCAAATTCAGCTCTATCATTTATGAGCTGTGTAAATTTTAATTTCTCTGATTTAATTTTCTTTATCTGTAAAATAGAGATAATAACACCCTTATCACAAGGTGAGTGATATGCAGTAATATTCACTTAATAGACATTTCAATGTTTGTAATATGAGGTCACTATATTCACATTTAGTTTGAACAAAGAGAAAACTATTAATGGCATATTTTGTATATTCCTGAAATATTTCATAATAATAATTTTCAAAGAAATGAAGATTTCAAAAGCAACCTTAAGGAAATGACACTTTGATAGTAGATAGTCCCCCCAAAATTCCAGGGCAGCCAACAGTCCTTCCGTATTGCGTGTTTCTTCAGTTGAAAAACAGATGAGGGAGGCGGCTTGTTTTCACAGACCTGGTGGTCCCCCGCCCACAAAGTGTTTCTTTAAACACAAGAATTATACTCAGTGCAGCAAAAGGATCCCACAATGGGAAGCCAACCAAGAAATTCCAAGGTTGGAGTTTCTATTTTTAGTTTTGTGAGGACTCTCTTTCTGATTTCCATGTTATACAAGTTTACATTTCCGCCAACGATGTCAAAGATGCCCCCCCAACAACCAGCGTTTGTTGTTTTTGTTGTTGTTGGGGTTTTTGAGAGAGCGTTAGTAATGGCCATTCTGAGTGGAGTGAGGGAGACTCAGCACAGTTTTGACCTACATTTCTCTTCTGGCTGAGGGTGCTGACCATTCTTTCACCTAGCAGCCATCTGCACTTCTACTTTTGAGAAGTGTCCATTCACGTCAGTTGCCCATTTTAGTTTGGGCTTTTTATTTGGGGGGGGTCTAATTTTGTGAGTTCTTTATTCTAGATATTAGCCCTCTGTTTGCGGAATAGCTGGTAAAAAGAGTTTTTTTCCCCTCATTCTGTAGATTGTCTCTCTTCTCTGTTGGTGGTTTCCTCTGTTGTCCAGAGGCCTTTAAATTTAATATAATTCCATGGATTGATTCTTGGTATTATATCTTGTGCAGTTGAGGTTCTACTTAGGAAGTATGTCTTTAAGAGTTTTACAGTTTTCTTTCAGCATATTCAGTGTTTCTGTTTTTATATATCGGTCTTTCATCTGTATGAATCTATATTCATTCTTGCGCCCATGGTTGACCAGCTTTCCCAGCACCATTTGTTAGGGAGGATATCTTTATTTCCAGTGTATGTTACGTATCAAAAATCAGATGCATAGGACTATTTCACATCATTTATTCTCTTCCATTGGTCAACATGTGAGTTTTTGTGCCAGTACCATGCTGCTTTTATTTCTGTAACTTGTACTATAACTTGAAATCTGGGATTGTGATGTCTTCAGCTTTGCTCTTGTTGCTCAAGAGTCATTTTTTTCTAGCTTTGTGAAAAATACTGTTGATGTTTTGATTGGAATTGCATTAAATCTGTATATAATTTTGGATAATATGGCCATTATGACAATACTGATTCTGCCTATTCAAGAACAGGGAATTCCTTTCTATTTTCTAGGGTCCTATTCAGTCTCCTTTTCCCCAGAGGACTATCATTTTCATTATAGAGGTCTTTCACTTCCTTAGTTAGGTTAATTCTTAGGCATATATTTTTTGAAGCTATTGTGAATGAGATTTCTTTCTCCATGGGTTCATTGTTGTATAGGAATGTTATTGATTTTTGTGTGTTGAGTTTGTATTCTGCCTCTTTGCTGAATTTATTTACTAGTTCTAAGAGTCTTCTGGTGCGGTGTTTTGGATCTTTTGTGTGAAGGCTCAAGTAAGAATAATTTGCTTCTTTCTTTCCTATTTGAATCCCTTTTATCTCTTTTTCTTGCCTGATTACTCTGGCTAAAGTTCCAAGCACTACACTGAACAGGAGTGGTGAGAATGGACATGCTTGTTTTGTTCCTCATTTTAGAGGGAATGCTGTTAGATTTTCCCCATGTGTGTAATGTTGACAATGGTGTTGTCATAAATGGATTTTATCAGTTTGAGGTAAGAACCCTCTGTACCTATTTTCATCAGCTTTTTTTTTTTAATCATATAAGGGCTTTGGATTTTGTCAAAGGCTTTTTCTGCATTTATTGAGGTGATAATGTAATTTTTATCCTCCTGCTTATGTGATTTATTGTATTTATTGATTTATGTATTTTGAATCATCCTTGCCTCCCTATGATGAAGCAAGCTTGGTCATGACATCAGATCTTTTTAATGACCTGCAGGATTGTTTGCACATATCTTATTGAAGATTTTTGCATCTATGTTCATTAAAGGAAATTGGCCTGCAGTTTTTCATTTTTCATCCTTGTGTAGTTTTGGCATGAAGATGATGCTAGCTTCAAGCAATGAGTTTGGCAGTGTTCCTTCCTTTTCAGTTTCATGGAAGAATTTGGGGAATATTGGCATTAGTTCTTCCCAAAAGCTGTGGTAGAATTCTGTGGTAAAGCCAATGGATCATGGGCTTTTTTTATTTGGTAGGGTTTTACTCCTGCTGTTATTTCATTGTCTATTATTGGCTTATCCCAGTTTGGGTAATTCATATGTGTCTAGGAATTTGTTCATTTCTTCAAGATTGTTCAGTTTATTAGAAAATATGTTTTCAAAGTAGTTTCTTAAAATTCTCTGAATTTTGATGGTGTCCTTTGTGGTTTTGCCTTTTTCATTTCTAATTGCACTGATATGAGTGTTTCTTTTCTTTCCTTGTTTTCATAAATTTGGCTAAGAGTCTATCCATCTTGTTTTTCCTTTCAAAGAACCAACTCTTTGATTCACTGATTCTTGGTATTAATTTTTCAGTCTCCATTTCATTAATTTGTGCTTCAATCTTTATAATTTCTTTCCTTCTACACATTTTCACCTTGGATTGCTGTTGTTTTTCTAGGACCTTGAGGTACATCATAAAGTCATTTATTTGTGATCACTGTTTTTCTAATGTCAGCATTCTCAGCTCTAAACCTTCCTCTTAGAACTGGTTTCAGTATGTCCCACAGGCTTTAGTATGTTGTGCTGCCATTGTCCTCTGACTCTAGGAAATTTTAATTTCTTCCTTCATTTCTTCTGTGATCCATTCACAAGTAGAATATTAATCTCTATGTGTTACGTGTTTGCTTAGTTTTGTGGTTTCTTTTATGGTAGATTTCTAGTTGCATTCTGCTATGATCCTGTGGTATACAGAGATTTTTTTCAATTCTTTTGTATTCATTTACATATGCCTTTTTTCTTAAATATGGTCTCTTTTGGAAAAGGATTCATGTGTTGCAAGAAAAATGTGTACTCTGCTGTTGGATGAAATACTATAGATAATCTGTTATGTCCATTTGTTTGATGGTGTGGTCCAACTTTGATGTTTCTTTGCTGCATTTTCTGTTTGGCTGACTTGTGTATTTGTAGGAGTGAAGTCCCTACTATTACTGTGTTTATGTTTATCTGACCTTATCTGCCTAGTAGCATTTGTTTTATGAAGTTGGATGTGCTGGTATTTATAGCATATGTATTGTCTCTTCCTACTGAATTGTTCCCTTTACCAGTATATAGTGACCTTCTGATCAGTTTTGGCTTGAAGTCTACTTTGTCTGAAAATAGAATAGCTACACCTGTTTGCTTTTGAGCTCCTGTTATATGGAGTATAGTATGCATCCTTTTATGTGGGGTATGTATGTTTCCTTCTGGGTGAGCTGTGTCTCTTGCAGGCAACTTACAGTTTGTTTTTTTTTTAATCCAATCTGCCAGTCTGTGTCTTTTGATTGGGGATTTAACACCGTGTACATTGAGAAATATTACTGAAAGTGCTTACTAACTCTGTCATTTTATAATTTTTAAACTTATGATTCCTTTATTTTTTTTTCCTTTTGCTCTTTACTCTCTCTAGGATTTCCTTGAGTACTTTCTGCAGTGCTGGTTTGATGGTCATGAATTTTTTAAGTGCCTTCTGTCGTGGAAAATCTACTCCATCAATTTTGAAAGATAATTTTAGCCATGCATTGTTCTGCATGCCCATGATCCTAGCACTCAGGAGATTGAGGCAGGAGAATCGCTGTGAGTTTGAAGCCAGCCTAGGCTACATAATGAGTTCAAGGCTAGCCAGGACTGCATAGTGAGATTGTCTCAAAAAAAGGAAGATAATTTTCCAGCATATATGACTCTGGATTGGTAGTTGTTTTCTTCGAAGGCTTCAAAAGCTTTACTTCAAGCTCTTCTGGCCTTTAAGGTTTGTGATTGTGAAAATTCCTATTATTTTTGTAGTCTTGCCATTAAAAGTTAACATTTTTCTCTAGTAGTTTTTAGTATTTTTTCTTTGTACTCAATTTCTTGGATATTAACCATGATCTGCTGTGGAGAATTTATTTGCTGGCTGTGGCTATTTAGGATTCTATATGCCTTCTTTCCCTGGATTTAGAAAGTTTTCTGCTACCATTTCTGTGAATACATTTTTCAATAATTTTTGTATCATCTTCTAATATTTTTCTTAACTCCTGTAATTAGGAGGCTTTTTCCTCCTACACCAGCTGTGGAATCCAGGTTCCATGGTGTCTTGTTATTTTTAGGGTATTGCTGAGTACACAATCCACTATGTCAACCTTGCCTTTTAGCTCTGACACTCTTTTCTCACATTGGTTGTTCCTGGTATTTATAATTTCCATTGAATTTTTATATCCTGGGCATCTTTTCTGTTTCTTTTCATAATGTCTAATTCTGTACCGAAGTGTCCATTTATATCTAGTGTCATCAGAGCAAAATCAATCTGATTTTGTCTCTTCTTTCAACTGCCTAAACATTTTATTGATTAAATACTTTGTTTATTCACACTTTGTGCTGACTGACCGTCTTATGGATTTGTTTATGTGTTTCTTCTTTGATCTCTTCAAATATTTTAACCATTTTGTCTTTGTGTTCTCTGCCTGTAACTTCCTTGACTTCAGGGCCCATGAGTCAGCTTGTGGAAGCTAAGAGTTTGGGAAGGCTTCTTGCTGCCTTGCTTTCTCCTGTTTCTAATATTTTTGAGCTAAGGATCAGTTAGGGTAGAAAAACTCTGTCATTAATGTGAAGATTTGTTTAATTAGTGTATGTTCCCCTGCTATGTGACCTTGGCTTTGGTTATGTTTTATGTTTATGTACCTCTTCAGCCTACTGAACATAGCAAGATCAGACCTGTTCACTATACTGCCAAGAGAGAATTAGTAACCAGTATAGGAGCACCTGCAGAGACGACCATATATTAATCATGTAATTTAAAACCTATTTGAACAATTTCAACTTCTTTGAAATAACCCAGAAAGAGTTTGATATAGAACTGACGACAAGTAGGCTGGAATATAGAAAAGAGAGAGACAGGAAAACGTACACCCAAGAGTAAATCGTCCTCTCAGTCTTATTTATACCGCAGTCAGAATTCGTTTGGCATGATCTTCCACCTGTTTTCACCATTGGCAAAACTTTAACATGTGGCAGTTGTGAGGGGCTGAGCTGTAGTCTTCTGCGGTTCAGCCCAGCCCGTTGTGTCTGTCTACTGGTGCTTGAACTGGTTTCCCTCCTGTGATCTTTTGTCTGTCAGTAAGTGAAGGTGTGTGAGGTCTGGGTGGACCACTGAAACTTCCTCTTATTCTGTTTGAAGACAGCGCTCTAATTGGTTTTAGTTGTGCTCTTCATGGCTAGCTGGAGGTTTTATGCTTCTGTCTTGTGATCAGATACCTCAATTATGTCAGACTGGCGGGAGGGTGCTGTGTGGCTGTTTGCACACCCAGTCTTCTGCTGATTTCCAAAGGGGCGTTCTCCCTCTCCACTCTCTTCCCTCCAGAATAATTTCTGCAGGCTGCTTATGTCTCCTCGTTCCCCACTGCTGGAGGTGATCATAACATACAGCTTCTGGCTCTACTGCTTCTCTCTGGCTTGCCCCCTGCACCAAACTTAAACTTTCTGTCTGCAGCTCACAGAGAGTCTCTATTCAGCCCATACACTCAGTGGTGGTTAGGGCTGTGGAGCTCAGATTTTGTCTGGTAGTAGGAGTACTCCCACAGGGGCACTGAGCCCTGTGGCATTTAAGGGTAGGGGGCAGGCAGGGTACTCCATGGGCACAGAGCTTGCTGGTGTTTTGAGGAGTGGCAGGGGAGGGTGACTACTTTAGCACTGTTCTAGTATCTTCCTCCTCCCCAAGATCTTGCCAGTTGAAACCACTGCCTGCCCCTGCAACTCACTGACTCATGGATCTGTCAGTGTGATTCTGAGATCTAGCAAGGACTCGGGACCTCTTCCTTTCTTTCCCAGGGGCCTGCTTGTCCCAACTCAGTCACTGTCTTCTGAGTGATTCATTGACTTTTGGTTTCTTTAGTAGTCTAATCTGTGCCTATCTCTGTTTCTGGGCTCCTTCATCCAGTGGGAAGGGAGTTAGTCCAGGGAGCGCTGGGTGGTGACTACTAGGCTCGGCACCAGTTGCAGCATTCTGGAAACTATTGCTGCATTTGGCTTTTTCCCTCAGGGCACTGGATGTTTTCCTAAGATGGCATGTTTGCCAGACCAGTGCTGGGATGAAGAGGCAGTCTGCTTTTTCTAAACACAGCCGGTACTGGGATTCATCTGGTGGGCTTCTCCTTCAGCTTGCCTTCCTCTGTTTGGGCCTTTGCTTGCCTCATCTCCCTCTTTCTGGGAACCTTTGTTTCTCAGTTCACATCTTCCAAGCATTGAATGGGCACTGCTGCCCCTAGTTAGCCATGATGATCTCTCCACAGGATATATTTTTAAATACACTTGTATGTGTATTTTTAAAACAACAGGGCAGGGTTTTACACATGGTACATCCTTTACTTCTTAAATATACTTTTAAGTACAGGCTAAGCATGGTATGAGGGATGAAGAATTTTGGTCCTTGCTGAAATCTTCTGATACCTGATATAGTATAGTAAAGGTAGTGGAAGCGATAGTACTTTTCATTGAATGACTTTTTCTCCTGACTGTTGTCAAAGAATGCAGTGTTCTTGAAAGAGAATCTGGAAAAAGCAGAGTAAAGAAGCTAGCTAGCACAGATAGGAGATATCAAACAATACTGAAATTTAATGATTTTCCATTCTTCCTAATATTCACCTATAGGCCATGGATTTGCAAAGAAACTGAAAGAAGTGTTTCAGACACTTCCACCTTTCAATAAACACTAGAGAAAAGCCATGGATTAAAATGCTTTCATTAAATTTAAAAAGTTAAAAAAATTTCATTTTCTAATTTCTATTTCCTATTAAAATGGTAATCTACCTCCTGGACTGATTATTTTTAGAATCTTTCATTGTCATCAAATATATATGAAAAGATTAAACATAAATAAAATTAAAGGAGAGTTTCTGGATGTTTTTTACTCATAGTTATCTTTTGCTCCCAAAGCAAATATCAGAGTTTAATGAAAACATACATACGTGTTGTCACAGTGTACTCTAACAAAATACCACAGACTGAGAGAATTAAACAACACAATTATTTTCTCACAGTTCTAGGGACTGGAAGTCTGGCAGGGTCAGTCTATGGTGAAAGCAATCTTCCCAGCTTGAACACGGTTGCCTTCTATGTCCTCATATTGATTTTCCTTAGTATGTGCACGCGCACCTGTGTGTGTATGTATGTGTGTGTTAGTAGAATTCTTTGGCATCTCTTATAAGGACACTAATCTTTGGGCCAGGACCTGAATTTTCCTATATCTGGGACAGACATCCTCAAACTCATAACTTAAAGAAGGAGAGATGTAATTTGGCTTGCAGTTCTAATTCATTCAGTCCATGGTCGGCTGACTTCCCAGGCAGAGACATCGTGATGGAAGAAGGCGTGGCAAAGGGAAACTGCTCAGTCTATGGCATCCAAGAGGCCGGGCGTAAAGGGAGGAGCCAGGGATAAGAAGACACACTTTCAAGTCACACTCCAAGTCAGCTGCCTCCAACCAGTTCCCATCTCCTAACAACACACTGGCTCCTGAACTCAGGAGAGGAACTCACTAAGGAGTGTGGTGGCCTCATGAGACAGTCACCTCCCAGACACAGGAGACTGGGGGACATTTTAGATCTAAACCATACCAGGGCCCCATCCTTATGACCTCATTTAACCCAGATTAATTCCTGAGAAGTCTCATCTCCAAAGATGGTTATTGCTTAACTGTAGGGATATGTTCTGAGAAATGTGTTATGTTAGGTGATTTCCTCACTGTACAAACATCATAGAGTGAGCTGACACGTCTAGATGGCATAGCTTACTGCGCTCCTAGGCTAGCTACTGTACATGGTATACACCATCTGTTCCTGACCAAAGTGTCCTTATGCAGCACATGACTGTATGGCCCCGGTGGGGTAAGGGTCAAGGCTTTAACATTTAACATGACTTTAGGGAGAACAAAAAAATTCAACCTATAGCACATTCACCAAAAGGTAGCTTTTATTATATTCTTTGCAATATAAACATCACTTTTAGCTACATGTTATAACAAACTAAAAAATGAGGAGTTATATGTTGTACTTTTTATAACTTACAAAATAAATTAATTAATTCTTTAGGTCTTACTTTATTCTTGAGTTGTCTACTTTTAGTAACCCATTTTGCAATACATATTTTGTATTTTTCTTAGCAATTTTAAACATGTCTCAGAACAGGAATTAATATACTCTTAGAACTGAAAAATCGAATCAGACTTTTTCTAAAAGAATGCAAGTCTGCCTTGGCAGTTTACATGGCAGACATTTCCTACAAACCAACAGAGCTTAATTTGCTGCTCCAAGGTTTTGACAAAAATATATTCTAAATGTGTGATGATACAAGCAATTTACTTAAAAATATGATACTATATTGGCTAGAGAGTACTGAAGTTAAGAATATTTCCACTTTCCCTTCCTTTCCTGAGTGTGTTGAGATAGACAGGGACTTCTAAGTGAAAAGAAACGTACAATTAATAGTTACTTGATAAATTTGAGCCAAGTCTTTTTTAGTAACATAAAAATGCAAGTAAAGTATGGTGAAAGGCTGGAGGACTCAAAAACAAATCCTTTTTCAGGTCAGATATCTTTTATTCTTTCCTTTCAACAAAGTTTAACAAAGGTTTTTTAAAATTTCAGTCAATAGATAATTCAAAATGTTTGATAGATCACAATCTGATATATTATGAAGGTGGTTAAAGAATTGAGTGATGATTTAATTTTTAAAAATTGCATTCCTATCTACTTATTTTTTAATATTGTTTCCCAAAACTTACTTCTGTGCAAATAAAAAGGAATCAAATTGACTCTCATTCTAGCACTATGTATGATTCCTACATGGGTACATTAATTAGTTTTTAAAGGTCTTTATTGAAAGGTTGATTTCCAAAGTAATTTTTATTCAATAAGCTTTAATTAAAATTTGTAAAGTATATATATATTTTGTCCTATTAAACGTGAATTAAGAATAATTGTGTTGGTAACTCAATCTTGAGGAAAATTATTAATCTTGGCTGTCAATTTATTGAGATATTTTTGTTGCAGAGAAAGTAAGATCAAGCAAAGACTTCTAAGCATAAAGTATGTTATATTTCATTGAAGGAAATAAAATGGTACTGTAAGTTTTAGGGGAAAACATCTTGGTAAAATTCCCCACTTTTAACAAAGAAACATGTTTGTATTATCTTTTTAAGGAATGATGGAACACTAGATTCCCATGGTATTTAGATTCCATTGCATACATTTTGAGTGTTTTAGCTTCATTTTTAAATGATCATCATTTCAATACATTGCAAAGTATATATCATTTGCAACTATTGCAACTTATAATGAAAAAGTTAGATGTCAACCTGAGTATATGAGAAAAGATAAAGTTATTGAAAATTCTTTTGAGGGTATCTTTAAATGTAAAGCCACTGCACTGAAGATTTAATTGGGTTCATTTAAAATCTGTTTAAACCCCATACAGCCATTTTATTTTAAGGATGACCCTGAATTATAAGTTGGACCAGGTTCCCTCCTACTTTGCAATAAATTAGGCAGATCTCTTGATCTGTGTGAACTCAACTTTTCTCCCCTCCCTTCCCCTCTGCTATTCTTCCCACCCTTTCCTCTTCTGTCTTTTTTCTTCTGTAGACCATTTCTCCTTTGTTAGTTATCTTTGTTTAGGCAAAGCTTATTATAATTAGCTTTCTCAGAGAGTAGTTTCATTACAAAAAACATTTTAAAATATTTATGTAGCACACAGAAGTAGGCACCACTCAAAATATGCAAGTAGTTTGGCTCAATACTAGGCATAATTGTTAGCATTACAATCTTATCCAAAGCCACACTGAAAGCTGTTGGGTTTTCTGGTTTTTCATTTTTGGTTTTTGGTGCTGCAGATCACAGCCAGCACTTCACATGTTCTACACAAATGTTCTATCACTGAGTCAAACCTCCAGCAAGAGGTAACATTAGGAGGAGGATGTTCTAGGTCAGAGTTTGCAAACTGAAAGCTTGTGGGTTGGCCATGATTTACATAATAGGATTTATTTGAGCAACTCTGTGTGTGTGTGTGTTTAATTACTTAACAACCAGGTTTCACACAAAAATTCAGCCTTCGAGCTTTTCTTGAAAAGTTATGCCTAGAAGCACTGGGTCCACATTTTCACAGACAGCCACTGATGCTGCCCCATGTAGGCAAAACAGTCTCCCGTGTGTTCTTGCTCTTTGTGTATGCGCGCCTGCTTCATTCATTCTGATGTCTGTCCTATTGCTACAGGTGGGAGAGATCGCAGTCTTAATTTGTGTTTTTGTCACGCTTGAGGGAATCTGTAGACAGCTAAATATGTATTTTAAATTACTGTGACCCTATTAAAAACTGGTTTTGGTAGGTCATCCATTCATAGTATCCCCTCAACTTTAAGGGATGGTCACTGAAAGAAACAGTGTTGTGTAAGCTGCTAGTTCATCTGTGGAGGAGGCAGATGTTTTCCTCTACGTTACTGTTACTATTCAGCACAGGCAAGTAATTTATTTTAAAGTCGGCTGAAAAACTTTTTCTGTTAAAGAAGTTGTGTATATCTTTTCAAAAACCATGACAGTCACACAAATGATTATATTTACTTTTTTGTTTGTTTTGGTGACCAGAAAAGGCTTAAGAGAAATTTATGGTGTGAGTCTCATTATTTTGTGTTATACCTCATGAGCTATATATTCTGTCCTTTCTTCGTCTCTTGTATTTGCCTTCTGACTTCAGTTTCATTGGTTTGGTATTTCTCTCCCTCTCCCTCTCTCGGTCTTCTCTTCCTTGTACTAGAGAGTGAGCCCAGAGTCTTCATACTGAGCTACATTACCAGCCCTTTTGCACTTTGAGGCAAGGCTCATTAAGTCACTAAGTGGCCCAGGCTGGGCTTACACTTGCCATCTTCCTGCCAGGAGTGTAAAATTATAAGCACATATCACACCTGGTAGTTCATATTTTCATATGTACATTTTCCTGGCCTACCACGTTTTATGTAAGCTGTCTCAAGCCACACATTTACAGATCATCTTTTCTTGGGGTATTTCATTTCTAAAGAGGGCTGGAGGATGTATTACCAGTGGTTCTTCTTATGGGGCTACAATAACTGAGTTTTCCTCACTTTTATACACATCTATCACCTATAGGAATTATTTAGATTGTAATCTTTTGGGAGACAAGGACTTTGTGGTGGTCTCACAATGCCGATCATCTGGCAATGGACTTATTTTCTATATAATGCTACCTGTTGCATAGTGGCAGATGATAAGAACAGTAAAAAATTATACTTTTACTTCAATTTATGTCCTATATATTCTGTTCTTTCTTGGTTTCTGGTAAGAAAGAACAGAAGAAAAGGACTTTTTATCTGGAAGTCTTGTCATAAGATGAAGACAAGATCCATCTACATATAGACACCCTAGGCACTTTATCATACAAGCAATGTGTTATGGAAGATGATGCAAACTTTTGCTGTAGTGATCAGGAGTGCGAAAGATGCTTTGCTTTACTAAACTTCTAAGTGACTTAGCTTCATTTCTATTTTTATGGATTATTAATACCATGGACAAAAACTTCCTAGACGACATGTTGTGACAGAAAGCACATTAACTGCTAATCTAACAAACAGTAATTCCTCCCTTCACTAACGCTTCTTTTCGTGACCAGTTTGGTTTGTAACCAATTCGGTTTGTAACCAGAATCATGGAACAATTTAAGTCCCTGAACAGTATCATAGTACCCAAACAAAATCTGTGCAAAAAAGAATGTGCAGAACAGAAACTCCACTACGTTTATGCACATGGGGAAGTCTATGTATTTCTGAGTTGGAATAATGTAATCTAAAGGCACATTCATAGCATGGATTTGTGAAGTTTGCTAGGAAGAAATATCTGTCCTGTTGTAAAGCACAAGGCAGGCTCCTGGAGACTTTGACTTCATGGATCCCAGGCTGACTGTGGTTCTGCTGCTCAGGGTAACATTCAGTGGCTGTGGCCACAACATGCTCACTGCCTTATTTCTAGAGTTTATCACTTGCACTTAATTTGAAGCCACTTTTTTTCCTCTGAAAACTCTGAACACTTCACTGTACGAACAATGCGTGCCAAGCCTCTGGTCTCAAAGTTCAGCTGCTTTTGAGTTAGTGGACTGGACAAAAGGTCAAAAGATATCTTTCACAGCAGGGAAAGTGTAATTTTCCATGTCTTTATGATGTTTTGAAATGGTTTAAGTGGTCTTTCCCTAAAATTTCCATTAAGAAATAACTTTTACTGTGGTGTAAACTTGATTATCAGATGTCCTGACAAAAATTCCAAGAGTGACCCTTTCCCCTTCTCCCATAATCCAGTCTCCAGCCTCACCCTCAGTTTGCACCCCAGGAGTGCAGGAGTTGGAAGAGACTCCAGTTTAAAAGTCTAGGGATTAGCTGGGCGTGGAGGCACACACCTGTAATCCCAGCACTTGGGAGGCTGAGGCAGGAGGATCGTTGTGAGTTCGAGGCTGGCCTGGGCTATAAAGTAAGTTCAAGACTATCCTGAACTGCATAGTGAGACCCTGTCTCAAAAAAGACCAAAAAAAAAAAGTCTAGGAAATGAATTAAAAGTATGTAGTTTTTTTAAAAAAAGTCTCCAAGCTTGTGTCAACATAAACCTCAACTCTGTTGTTTAACATTATGCACGCTTCAGTAGACAGCTCGGAGAAGAGCTCTGGTATCTGAGGTCACACTTCCCAAGTACCTGCAGGGCCCCGCCGTGATCCCGATTGTGTTTGCCTCTCAGGCATCTCTGTACCTTTGCTGCAGACTTCTGTTTTTATACATAGAATTATTTCTGGATTTCCACTCAAAACGCATGTCTTCCAAATTCGCCAGGACCACTGTGAACACGCAGCCTAACTTCCTGTGGAATCTACTTCCGTGGGCCACCAGCGTTGTTAAGGTCCACTTCAGTGTACTTTCCTCAAAGTCTTTCGTGTTGATGTGGACCCACCAGAGCTTAGATTTAGCTCTCCCAATGAATAGCAAACAGCAGGTACACCTGTTAACATTTGTCCTTCCCCTTCTAACTCACCTTCTTTTCATGGCCTTAGCCCGTTGGGAGTGGGTGGGAGGTAGTTTTTGAGAATCCATTCAGGATCTTTGATACACTCACTATTCCTATCTTGTAGCAGGTTTATAAGTGTGTGCATCATCATCATGTACATTATTATCTGTGATCAACCACACCTTGAATTGGTGCGATTTTTTGGAAAGCATACAGTACATATTTTATGAAGCGTGCTAAGTATGCTCATCATCATGGCTCTGGCCGTCGATATTTTGCCTTTTCGTTTGTACAGTCACCATCTCCAGCACCCGTCTGCTTCCACAGTTCACTCCCTGAGAGGGTGCACGCCGGTGTGCACACACCACTCCCTGCAGCTCTTGTCCGGGAAACCTTACACGCCTGCCCCGGTTCTCTCCCTGAGGTCCCCTGGCCGCTTCTCCCAAGTCCACCTAGGGCTTCTTCCCGTGTATTGGCGTAGCCCCTCGCTCGCCTCCTCTGCTCGCTTAAGTCTCTGGAGTTGTCCCTCCACAAGCCTGGCCAGGCCACGCGGGCCGCACGGCCCCTGCGCGGGGCGGCAGGGGTTCGCGCCCCAGGACCCGCCGCTCTCGGACCCCCACCAGCAGGACGTGGCCCCGTCCTGCGTCGCCCGTCCTCGCGGGCCTCCCATTCGCAGGAACTTTCTTTCCCAAGGTAGGGAGAAGCGGGCCGTAGGGGAGCGGGCGCCGGCCGGCAGCAGGCGGGCTCGGGGCGCGGGCAGCGGCGGGGCGCCTGGGTGGGCGGTGAGCGGGCCGGGGGCGTCGCGGGCCGCGCTGCCCTATAAGGGGCCGGGCCGTCTCTGCCGCCGGGCGGGTGCCGGGCGGACCGCGGCGGCGGCGGCGGCTGCGATTGGCTCAGGCGCCCCATCCGGGGACTGGGCTCGGCGCTGCTCGTTCGCCCTAAAGGTACCAATATGGCGGAGGTGAGCAGGGAAACCGGGCAGGAGCGGCCGGGCAGGGGCGGGCGGTCGGCCGCCTCCCGCGACCCCTTACCCAACTCGGGGAATCCAGGGCTCCTCCCGCGGCCCCACGAAGGGCGGCTCGGCGGCGCGGGGGTCGCGGGCCGGCGACGGGCCGCGGCGGGGCCGGCGGGGGGCGGGAGCGGGCGCGGGAGCGGTCTCCCTCCGGGACTAGGCCGCGGAGGCTCCGGCCCGGCTGGGACGGACGATTGAATCGGGCGGAGGCAGCGGCCCGCGGCAGGGAGCTCCTGCCCGGGGACAGCGCCGTAGGTGCCCCTCACCGCCGCCGCGGGCCGCCGGCTCCTCCGCGCCGCCTCCCGGGGCCGAGGTGGGTGGAAACCGGCCGAACCCCTCTCCACCGCCGGGCTGCACAGCGGGGCGCGGGCTACGCCACTGCCCTCGGCGGAGAGCGCGCCGAGCCCCCGGCCCACCGGACCCTGGCCGCGGCGCGCAGTAGCCGCGCGCTCCACTTTGCCTTGGGCGTCGCGCACAGCGCGATGCGCGATCGCCGGTCTTCGCGGGAGAAGAGCGGACTCCTCGTCCCGCATCCCGGGAGATGGCAGGCGCCCCTGGGTGAAAGGGGCGGCCCACGACCCTGGGCGCTGAGTGCTGGAGCACGGCCGGCTAGCCCCTCCGTCCCCCGGGCTGGAGGAGAGGCTGGGGGAGCGAGGCTTCCCCGGCCAGGTCCCCCGGGACGGGGGTGGGGGGGTCCTGCAGGAGTTTGCTGGGGCGAGAGCGAGCTAGCGGGACGGGGGTGAGACTGAACCCCTGGGAGGGAACCAGCATCTCCGGGACTGAGGGGCCACGTTTCTGCACTCTAGAGGGAAGATGGGGGCTCGCGTCCGGTTCGAGCCGGCCTGCGATCCGAGCGGAGGACAGCCCCGGAGTTGGGCTCCGGGTCTCGAATGGGCGGACTCAGTCTCGGAGGGTCATTCTCTTCCAGGGCAAGGTGCTGCGTTTTGAGTTGGTGGGGACCGCGGAGAGCTGGGTTAGGTTTGGGGATACCGGGGATGAGGGACTGATGCTGCGAGCAGACTGCTTTGGATTTTGCTTCTTCGCTTTGTAACTTGCTGAACACCCAAGAGCGGCCTGGAGTTGATTGTTAGAGCGGGCTTCGTCCCGGGTCTGCGAGTTTGTACACTGGGGACTCGGGGAGGAAGGCGAGGCAGCCAAGAGGGGGCCCGAAAGGGGTCGGGAGCGATTTGAGCGGAGCTAAGTCTTGCACTTTTTGGCAGCTGCGGAGGAACGCTCGACTCCGCCCCCTCTGCGCCCTGTTGCTGAAGCTGCCTCTTTCCTGGCTGCGCGATCTAACCTCGAGTTTTCTTTCTCTCCCCTAGGCTTCTTTTGGAAGTTCGAGCCCAGGTTTGTGGTATTTTCTTAGCTCTTCGTTGGGTCACAGAGGGTAAGGGGCCTCTAAGGTCTGTTGCAGAAGAATTTCTGCCCAACAGTTTATCCTGCAATTTTTTTTTCCATCATTGGTTTTTAAGTTTCGATGTACATTTGCTAGTTAAGTTGTTTGAGGAAGGAGCGGTTATATTCTTTTCTCCTTGGATGTTAAAAAAGAAACTTAAGCTGCTGACAGATAAGTGTTCTTTTAAGTAATAATAGCTTTAGTTCCTACATCTCTTTTGCCCTCCATGACCAGATCAGTGAATCCTAAATCAACTTTCCACCAACTTTATCAATTTAGGTTTTAATTTTGGTTTCTTCGAAAAATTGACTAATTTGTCAGAACTTTGGGGCAGCTTAGGTTATGGGCCATAAGTCCCCATTTTCTCTTGTCTCGTATTTCATAGCTGAGCAATTTCTGTAGATTGAATTAAAGTTGAAAATTAAGAGTTAAATAAACCTGTCTTTAAAAAAAGAAACAAGATCTTTTGAATGTGGCACGGAAAAGTGGTGATGAAAGGATTTTTGAGCTTAGATCATCTCCTACACAGTTTCCTAAGCCTTTTGAGGTCAGAAAGCCCTGTTGGAATCTGAGAAAAGCAAGGGATTCTCCCCCAGGAGCTCCGCACCCGAGCGTGGCGTAGTTTGTGAGCACCCTGAAGCATGTCCTCAGCGGGCCCCTTCCCCTCGCGCCAAAATGTGAGGCGTCCCTTGTTTCAGTTTGTCCTTCCCTTGCAGCTCCACTTTTGTCTGCTACTTGTCCCTCTCGTAACTAGTCCACTTCCTTTGACAGTGGGGGAGACTTAATTACTGTCTGTGTGGAAAGTCACCAGCTTAGTAGTGGAACATGGATGTGCTGTCTTTCATTGCAACATGTTGCCTTAGAATGAAGTCCATGTTCTTGTATTACTTTTTTGTATTTAGTCAACTTTCAGGGTCTGTCCTATCATTTAAAATACTAAAAATACTAATATTTAATAATATTAAAATTTAATATTAACAATATTTAAAAGTATAATAAAATAACACCAAATAGAATTTATGATCATTTACAAAATAGCCTTGTACATCTAAAATTTGCTTTTAAAACGTGTCACTAATTTTGAAACAAACATTTCTTTGTTATGACCGATTTCGGGGAAAGAATATTTATATACATGATGCCAAACATCTGGATGATAATGGACTTTTTCCATTTTGCATCACTCTGCTGTTAAGAAGTTGCAATCTAAAAATCCAAAAGGCAGTGTTGTTTTGATATCTGAGTAGACATGTAAAGCCTGTTTTTAATCATTTTGCCAATTTTTAAAGAGAATTTTAGAGCTGGAAGAGACTATGAGGCCATTTCAGCCAACCCTGTGTATTTTACAAATGAAACACTGGCACTAGACCTAGAAAGTTTGAATGTGTTGCCTCAGGTCCCAGAATGTTAAGGACAAAGCCAGGAATAGCCCCTCAGGCCCTCCTCCTCCATCCCACTGTGTCATACTGTATAGGTTTCCAAGATTACTGTGAAAAGACATTTGTAGTGGTGCATGTTCTGTTAAGTCCTATAGATACTGTATTATTTTGGGGACTAATTATTAGAGTTCCCAGAACTCAGAATCGAAAACATTGAATTATATCTGTGGTTTTTCCACAGTGAAAACAGTTCTGGCCTTTTTGCATGTTTTGGTAATGTTCTTGCACAGTTTAAAGTTTAAATTTTAAATATTGAAACACTCAACTAAAAACCAGGGAAATTTTTTGGGGGGTGCAGGGGAGAAATTATTGTATTGGGGCTTCTACAGCAGGAACGTTAAACACCACTTTGTCACAGTCTGGCTCATAAACGAGGCCTCCAGCCTTCAGGCTAACAGTGGATGACCGTAGATTAGACTCCAGGTGCTGCCTTGGCTCCTGTAGTAAGTGGTACGGCCCGCCCTGGCCCACCCTGGCGTAGCAGCTCACACATTTTGTGTTGAATGTGTTCCTGTCTACTTCTTCCCCCACCTCCAGCTTTTCTGATTTTACTTTCCTCCCCTGATTTAAAAAGTACTGGTGTAATTGAATCCGATACTAATGTAAAACAAGTGAGGAAAATCCTACTTTTCATACATTTTATTTCATTCTCTAAGGATTATAGATTTTATTTGTTTGGTTTTTTAAGTATTGTATTGAGTTCATATTTGCTATTAAAAACTGTTACAATTTTATGAACAAGTGTGAATTGACCAAAACAACTTGCAGTGGGATCTGTCTTCTAAAACCTTTGGATATGACTTTTTTTTTTCCTTCATGTAACCCTAAGAACTTTTTAGTAATCCAATGCAAAATGTAGACTTGCAATTTAATGCCTGTCTGATTAATGCTAGGAGTTGGAAATACTGTTACAGATATGTAAAGTAATGTGCTTTTAAAGACTGAATTTCTGTATAGCTGCTGCTCCAACGTTTGTATTTGTTTTATAAGTCAAATTTCATTGAGTTTTGTGTTTTCATTTGAAGGTAAGAATTTGAGTAAAGTTAATGTTCTCTTTGTCAGAGTATTGGCATAGTGAATAGCAGATTCTTGTGATGGCTTCTATTCGTGGAAATGTAATCCTTCTGACATCTTGCTATTGCTTTTAAACAAATGTATTTAACTAATAAGCAAGTGTGACCGCTTTTCTATTAGAACATTTATTTAAGACCACGCCATTTAAATCACTTTGCTGCTGTTACAGGCTTTGCTGCTCATGGACTAGGGCCCTTGTAAAAGTGTTCATAAATTATTCTGCCTTGTTCCTGTGCTGATTTGGATACCTTTTGAGAACCATGTGGTCTTACTTTATAACCTGTAAAGTACATAGTAAATTCATTTAATAAAACCCACATGTAAACATTAAAAGGAACTAGCAGAAGAACAAATTTTTATTTTCTTTTGTAAGTAGCCTTGTGAATTGGTTTGTTTTGTTTCATTCTAGTTGGGTCTTTGTCTTCTGAGGATCATGATTTTGACCCCACTGCTGAGATGTTAGTTCATGATTATGATGATGAGAGAACTCTTGAAGAAGAAGAAATGATGGATGAGGGTAAAAACTTCAGTTCTGAAATTGAAGACTTAGAAAAGGTAAAGGACTTTATGTAGTATTTTAATGCAAACTTTGGTAAAGATTTTGAAATTCAGTTGTAAATTATTTTTCAGTCTACCTGAAATAAGGATACGGTATGCATCTGTATTTTTTGATCTCATTATATAGAATGTCACTTATTTTCTCATTATTTGAGAGTAGCCTCATGAGTACATTTACATTTAATGTTTTTAAAATTAAGTCTGTTAACTTGATTTTAAATTTACACCAGCATAGTGAAGCAGGTGTACCTGGTCTTCTTACAGATTAAAAAAACAGAAATACAAACAACTTTTGATCTTAAACTTAGTTCTGAATTGTAGCCCAACCCTCTCTTCATTATATACTACCCCATTCTGCTGAGGATCAAACTTGTGTCACTAAATGCTGTAGTAAATACAGGGACAAGTCTTTTTTTCTTCAAGATAACTTAGAGTTGGTAGTATAAGAAAACTGGTAAGATTTTGCTGTATTTTCAAATGTAAATTAGTAAGAGCCTGTCCTATACACTCCAGTCATCTTTTCAAAGTTTGCAAGATTGAGTATAGTTTATAACTTTTTAAATCCAAAGTCTGTAAATTCAAGTGAAGTATATTTTGAACCTATATTTATACTAGGACTGTAGGGAGGTCTCCATAGGATGTCCCTGAGAAACTGTAAGCTTATAGAATAACAAAAGCTTTCAAGAGTAATATTGAATACTAATCCTTTGAGTTCTCATATCTCTTTTTTTTGTTGTTGAAGAAAGCAAAGCATGTTCTTATGTAATCTGTGCTTACTATCCTTCTGAGGCAGGGTTGGTGTATTGCATTTCTAACCTCTGTGTTAATACATAGGGAAACAGAAGGCAGATTTTGTAGGGCCTAGACCCCAGGCTTGCTCCAGAGGCCTGAAATTTTCAAAATACATCCATCCATTTGGCCAGTTCACCAGCATGATTGTAGTTAGGTTTATTCACTTAAAAAGTATCTCCTGTAAAAGCCAAACAGATTCAGAAATACAAGCTAATTGCTATGAAGTACGCAAGTAGAGAAGTCTTTTTCCTGATGCACCTTTCAAGGGGATGATAAGACGCCTAAGAGTCTCATGCCCTTCCTTGTCTGTTTTTATCCAGGCAATTCCTTCTGTTTCTTATGAGGGGGCAGCTTAGGCTGAGAATTACAGTCCAGCTGACATTATCACTAAGCTGAGGTCTACAGTACATTTAAGGATTGCAAAAGTGAGCCATTTGACAGTGTTTGTGAACTCTAGGAGCTTAGAGTTTAATGTGGGGTGACAAATGGGAACAAGATTTTTAGCATGAAATTCAACTATGAAAGAGGGAAACACAGAGGTATGGGAGGAAGGGTATATATATTTTGGGAGAGAATTTAGCCTGGTGTGCAAGTTCAGGGAAACCTTCTCGTAAGGTTATGCTTTTTTCCTCACTTCTGCACTGCTGCAGCCCCAGCAGCATCATGCCTGCAAATCTCAGCACAGACCTGAGAGATACAAGTACCCAGCCACACACCATTCCTGGATTCCTGGCCTACAGAAGCCAAGATGCGGCTTTGCCCGCATACCTGTCCTCAGCAGGCTTGAATCCAAGATGTGGCCTTGAACATCCCCAGCAGTGACACTGCTGTGGGCTTGGGACAGAAGTCTTACCTGGTTTCCTAGTTAGTACCTCTTCCTTATGATATGTTTGTTGTGGAGAGGCAGTCTAGTTACTCCGTGATGTAGGAAAATGTTTGGCAGAAATGCCTTGACACTGCATTTTAGCGCTGCAAATAGTTTTGTCAGTAAAACAGAAACTAAAGTTAATTCACTCTGTTAACTACTGCTTGATTGTGAATGATGTTTACAGGCTGGGCAAGTTTTATTTTTCAGACTAGGTTTTATTCTTCCAGAGACTTGGACAGTACCTGCTTTTGTCTGAGTTTGGCAAGTTCCAAAAGGCAATTTATTGGTGGCACAGACCTGTAGCCCTTGCTGCTTGGGAGGCTGTGATGGGAAGCTCAGTTGAGCCAAGAAGGTTAAGACCAATGTGAAGTAACAGAGCAAGATACTGTCTTGAAAAAACTGATATTAGAAAGGGGAAAAATGAGGAAGATGCAAAAAACAACAGTAAAGAGTGAATAATTTAGCTATTCACTTTATCTAGTAAATGCTGGTGATTAAATCTTTATTTTATCGTATGTATCGCTGAATTCATACATTCAAAATTATAGGTTTTAAATGTTTCAGCTTCTCTCTATGTATGTGGACATTTTTTGCTTCTTGGCAAAATACAAGAGATCTTTAAATAAATTCAAGAGCAGACCCAGTCACTGTGTCTACATTCATAGGGTTACCCCTTCTCTCACTGAGCAGTGGGCTGGAGAGCTGTTTCGGCAAGTGACGAGCTGCCCTCGTCCACCACACTGTGGTTCTTACCTGTAGCAAAGCATGTCTGTGTAGGTCAGGTGCTCTGCTGATGTTTAAGCAAACATGAGAAAGAATTTTTAAAAATAAGAGACAAATATAAAGAGTAAGGACCATTAAAGTTCTAGAAGTTTTACATTGATTAGTTCTATACAGTGTACAATAGTGTGTTACATTAATGCTTTACAATTGAAACAGTAATTTAGATACATGTTAACAGTCCTAAGGGCATGGTGTTCATACTCATTTTCAAAATCTATGAATGAATGTGTTTTCATGCTCATAGCAAATAAATTTGGTTGATCCTTGACTATAAATACGCTCCTTTTTTTGTCTTTTTGAGATAGGGTCTCACTCTGCAGTTCAGTCTGGTCTTGACCCACTTGTAGCCCAGCCTGGTCTCAAACTTGCAATGACCCTCCTGAGCGCTGGGATTACAGGCGTGCACCACCATGCTCAGTGATTGCCCAGTATTTTAGTGCTTGCAAATTTTTAGTCTAGCCTGTAGTATGGAGAATACAGTGAGAACTGGAGCAGGTAGACTATATTTGAGTTATTAAATATACTATAATGAGGTCGTATCTTTGTTTTGTTTTTTCATGTTACTGCCTTTTGAGAGCTTCTTCCTTCCTTCCTTCCTTCCTTCCTTCCTTCCTTCCTTTCTTTTTCTTTTTTGTCTATTTTGAGGCAGGGTCTCGCTATGCAGTTCAGGCTGGCCTTGAGCTCACTTTGTAGCCCAGGCTGGTCTCAAACTTGCAATGATCCTCCTGCCTCAGCCTCCCGAGTGCTGGGATTATAGGCGTGTACCCTCACACCTGGTTTAGTTTCTTCTACTTCTACTTCTATTCTCAGATGACTCCTTCTCTTACATAAGGGCATGTTTTTTTTTTTTTGCCTGATTTTATTGATGATATTCTCCACAGTTTAGCCACTCTACTTGTTCTCAGTGATATCACTGAAGCCTGTTGCTTCATTTTGTGCCTCAGCTTCCACCTAAACTCATCATTACTATCATAAACACATTCATTTATGAGTTTATTTTGTGTTTCTTTATTATCATAGTGCTATAGTTACCTAACTTCTCAGGCCAGAAATACTACCATTTAGATTACTATGTTGTTTTCATTCCATCAAGCCAAGAAAGTGATTTTTTTCCTTTGCACAAGTAATTTTCTTCTATTTCCCTTAGAATGTTGTGCAAATCATGTTTAAAGTTTTGTAGACATACCCTATTGGATAATGTGGGTAAAAGTTCTAATAAAAGATAGACCCCCTTTTTCCTCTTTGCCCTCTCTGTCGGTGAGCTCATCAACTCCTGTGGCTTTAAATACCATCTCGAAGCTAATGAATGCCAGATTTGTATCTTTACCCCAGCCGGATTCTCTGAGCTGCAGGCCACTGGCCAACTTGACTTTTCTGCCTGGATATCTTAGGTTCTCTCAAACTTAACTTGGGTCCTCTGCAGAACTCTTCATGTTTTCCCTTCAAAAACTTTCTTTAGTCTTTACTATCTCACTAAAATTTACCACCCTTGAGGCAATTGCCCAGACAGAAATGTGCAGAGCTGTCCTTCCCTCTCACAACTGGTAACCCATTTGATGCCACCATACAGTGGAGTATCCTATCCATTCACTTCTCTCTATGTCTGTATCACTGTCCTGAGCCAGCAAGCAACATAGGTGGTAATTCAGTTAAAATCTATTTGAAAGGAAATGCATGTGTATTCAGATGGGTTAGTTGGGGTAAAACAGTGGCTGGGGGTCCTGGCATAGGTGCTCCTAACAGTACCACAGCATCACTAAAGCAAAGTGTGTGATTTTATCAGAGCAGGGCTGTTAATAAGAACTTGGGGACCTGGGATTTGAACCCAGAGGTAAGTTTCAGTTTTCTCTCCTGAAAGGATGAAATAATACAATCTGTATAAGATTGTTGTGGAAAGGAAAGAGTAAAACTGGTATAAAGTCTATGTAATAGTAAGAATATAAAAGGATAACTGTACTTTGAACATTAGTATATTAATATTGCTGGTGGTAGTAAATGTTTAGCCAAGGTTGCCTACTAGGTATCTTCTAACATGAAGAATAAGCAAAGTGGTTAACTGCTAATTAATTGCAAGAAAACAAGCTACAAATAACATGGAGTTATTAATTGATTGATTAATTGGAATATTTTAGAGCAGATCATTATACCAATATAAAGGCTAAATAAAAGATCTTCACCAAAGCTGATATCTGAGGAATTTTTAAAATTATGTTATTAGGCTTTTGTTATATATCAAATACATTTCTAGGAGTTTGGATCTATTTCCTGACAATAATACAAAAAGAATAACTAGGGGGCTGGGGATATAGCTCAGTGGAATAAGCGCCTGCCTAGCAAGCACAGGGTCCTGAGTTCGATCCCCAGTACCGCCAAAAAAAAAAAAAAAGTAAAACTTGACTTTGATTGATGCTGCTGTTTTGGTCATATGACTTATGAACTTATGGGCATTGTGGTTTACCTAAAGTTCAGTCTCAAGACAGCTGCTAAGTTCATGTTTGTGCCTGGCTTGAATAGGAAGGAAACATGCCTCTAGAAGATTTATTGGCATTCTATGGCTATGAATCTACAATTCCAGCAGTTACAAATTCCAGTGCCGATAGTTCTCCAAGTGAACTTGCGGATGAGCTACCAGATATGACGCTAGACAAAGTAAGTACATGGATTTAGAAGAAAAATGTGGGAACCATTACCATTGACAATTTTTGTTATAGTTTTGTTTTATTTAAAGCATTTTATAAGCCTAAAATGCAAACTTGCTGTTGACCCATTGCTTTCCCTGACTGGTTTAAGCATTGATTGGCGTGGATCACACTATTCAGGGTAGTAGTGGCTTCTGAGTATTTTGCAGGCCTGAACATTCTATACTTTTTCATTTGTAAACACATTGTATCTAAATTTATATTTTTGCCTTAACTTCTTTTGATCTGTGAATATGAATGGTAGATTAATACATAACCCTGAAGCCTTCAAGGCATGTTGGCCCAGGTGTGGAGTGGTTCTGTTTTCTGGGTTTTAGAGAGGGGCCGCAGTGCCGAGATGGCTGTGACACATCTGGTGTAGGCTGCTTGTGGAGAGAGCCACGCTGTGCTGAGGAGAATCTGCATAACCTGGGCTCTGCCCGCAGATCCCAGGAAAGTTTGCCTTGCCTTCCATATCCCAGGCAGAGAGAGGAATCCACCTTTCACAACCTCTTGCTAGGAGTTATATTGTTCCCACTTTCCAGTAAATGTGATATTCTTGTACCACAGACCTTAATCTCCATATTCATTCATTATTGAGTGCTTACTATCTATCAGGCATAAAATTGATAGCACTAATATAAAAAATAATTCAATCTTGCTTCTTTTAAAACTATATTACCTGTCAGAACTGTACATTAGTTTGACTTGTTTAAATTGTTGAAAAAGTGGAGGTTGGATGCCGTTTTAAAATTTTATTTGTTGGCAGAAAGTGAACATAATTTAACCACTTAGAAATCACATGTTTTTGTTTTTGTTTGTTTATCTTTTGGGAGATAATCTCTGTGTTGTCTAGGCTAGCCATGAATGCCTGGGCTGTGGTGATTCTCCCGCCTCAGCCTTCCTCAGTAGCTAGAAATATAGGCATGTACTGTGTTAAATGCTATTAAATATGTGCATGAGATATAGAATTTCAGATTTTCTCTTCAAAACTAAGAAGACCTCAATTAGTTCTCACTTCTAACTGTAGCACTGCTTTCTCCCAGGAGGAAATAGCAAAAGACCTATTGTCAGGCGATGATGAGGAAACTCAGTCTTCTGCAGATGATCTGACTCCGTCTGTGACTTCCCATGAAACTTCCGACTTCTTCCCTAGGCCTTTACGATGTAAGAAACCTAGCATTACTGATTAGGAGTGGCAGTGCTACTATAACTCAAATACATAGTGTTCAAGTAGGTAGTTTATCTTAGAATATTCTGAGTGATATATATAGTTTAAATCAAGTACTATTACAAGCTAAACAAAATTAAAACCTTTTCCTTGGGCTAGAGGTGAACTAATGTGTTGTTAAAGTGAAGTATTCTTTTTGTCTGCAAGTCACATATTTTCTTTCCCAAGGCTCATCTGTTGCTCGTCTTAGTGCAACCATGAAATCCTGTAGACTCTCCTTGGGCTTCTGCTAAAAGGCCTTTGATCTCCTAATTTTGAAAATGTATCAGTGCTCAAAAAGTATTTTTATTTTTGGTTATTTTCTTTTAGTTCTTGGTTTTATCCTTACTATTTATGAATAACACTTAAAAGATTTTGGACTGAAGTATTCATATACACTTTCATTTATTTTTGGGGGGCTGTTTTATGGTAGGAAAGACTATTTAGATAACAAGTTAAACATTCTTATGAATATATACCCAGAAAGCGGCTTTGCTGGACTTAATGCTGTCACTTTGTGTATGTTTTCTGCCGGATTAATCTAATCATAATTTTAGTGCTTTGCTTTTTAGATGGTCACAGTAGCTTCCTGTTACCTCCCAAAGTAGTGGTACACTAAAAATTATAAGGATACTATGTACTTCAGTAGTTTTCTGTGTCTTTTTGACTGCTCTCAATTGTGAAAATATTGTAGGTTTAGTGTACTTGTTTATACTGATCTGATTTGTTCAACAATTTTGTATAAAGGACAGTATAACAGGCTTTCTTCCATGTCCTGCAAAATTCAGCAATAAAAATCTTTTATACTTTCTTCTTTTAAGCAAATACTACATGTGACGGTGATAAGGAATCAGAGGTTGAAGATGCAGAGACAGATGGTGGTAACTCACCTGAAGACTTAAGGAAGGTAACTTGAGTTGTCCTCAGAATCTACTAGACCGTTTAGACTACACTACCTTACACTTACAAAGTGATTTATAGTAATTTTGTTGTTGCAAGATAAAGCTTCTGTTGACTTATGAAAACCAATGAATGATTTGGGAACCTTTTTTCCTGCTTTTTTTTAATATGTTGGTTTTTTTCTGAATTTTCTTGTAGGAAATAATGATTGGTTTACAATATCAGGCAGAGATTCCCCCTTATCTTGGAGAGTATGATGGTAGTGAGCACGGTAAGAAAAGCTTTTGCTTTTGATACTGTTTAGTATGCCAGACTACCACTCACTGTGTTTATTTAAATATCTGATTATATATCTTGGCATGTAAAGATAGATTTGAGATCAGAGGAGCTTCCTGTCAGCATATTTAGACCTGACTTAGGAAAAATGTATCAGAAGTAACTGTAAGAATGAGAGCTCCTCCCACATACCCAGTGCTTCTCAGGGAGTGTGCCCAAGGCCTGTTCAAACGGTGCAGACCCATCTGCGGGGCTGCTCCTGAACTTGCGTCCTGCTTTGGTAGAAGTGCATAGGTCTCACCTGAAGTAGCGAGGGTGTTACAGACATAATTTTGTGGATAGAAAGTCTGAAGTATGAAATAGAAAGGAGACTAGAAGACATTCCCTTGCCCCAGTCCTGAAAGAACCAGAGGTGGAGTATAAGCGTTCTGCTGCTTTTGCTGTGCACCCCTACTTGGTGTGCAGTGCTTTCCCTCACATTTTGGTAGATTGGAAATGTAGTTCGGCAAGTATGGAGGGATAAAGTGGTAGAAAATAAAAATACTGGCCTACTTTCCTAGCTGACCTTATTTGGAGTATTTGTGTGGGCATTTAGTCTTCCCTAATGAGTTAATTCAGTCCGGTGAAGTCACAGGGCAAAAGCCACACAGCCAGGTCCTTTTTCCTTCCTTGGCACCTTGCTAGGTCATCCCTATTAGAAGGAGGAAGGACTTGCCACTCGGGGGTCTGAAAGAAGTACCTTGGCAGCCACTAGCAACAACATTCTCCTAAACCGCTTTCAGACTGACAGAAGACAGCTGTCCAGGGGCAGCATGGAAAGCTGGTGATCTGGAGCATCAGCCTCTTGCTCCCCCACCCACCCAGTGCCACACATCCCAGAGCCGGGCACCTGCTCAGCAGTCGTACATCCTTAAGTCAGACATGGAGGAAATAATACTTTCTCCTCTCTGCAAATTCAAAGGGAAGATGTACCATCTGTTTTAAGGAAAATAACCCAAACTATTTTACCTGTTTCACTTGTGACCAAAGGGTAAAGAAATTGGTTCTAGAAACTTCTGTAAAAAGTCTTCAGCGGGCCATGGTGGTGCATGCCTGTAATCCCAGCACTTGGGAGGCTGAGACAGGAGGATCACTGTGAGTTTGAGGCCAGCCTGAGCTACGTAAGTGAGTTCAAGGCCAGCCCGAACTACATGGTGAGACCCTGTCTGAAAAACAGTTAATCTTCATATTTCAAAGGCATGCTTTTAGTTTTAACTTTCTGGGTAACTGGAAATAGTAGTGTCTGTTTTATGCAGTTGTGAAGGTAAAACACTTACTGTCCTCCTGGTTTATAGGGAGCATAATAAATTGTTTTCATTAGCTGTATTTATTAAGTATTATATACTTGAAGAATAAATTCTACTTGCAGCACTAAGATAAATATGTGGGTTGTCATACTGCTTTATTGTGCAAAGTAGAAACCTTGGGCAAGGTTGGTAGGGTGGATTGATAAACTATAAATCCTATTTCAGTGACGTTTCGTTCACTGTCACCAAGAGATCACAGCATGGTTAACTTTCTTAGCGGCTCCCCAGGTTGCAGAACCCTCCCTGTGGAGAGTTGATAAATATGCTTCCTCCTCTAAGTAAGAATCCTCTTCATAGGAGGAGATCGGTTAGAAAATATCCCCTTGGTTTCTTGTGACTGTCTGATAGCATGTTACTTAGTTTTGTTCATTTGTTTTGTTTATAGTTTTAATCTGGAGGTTTCATAGAGACATTTATGAAATGTAAGAGAAAATTACAGTGAGGTTATTAAAAAAATTTCAACAGGTCATTTTTACCTTTTCTTTAGAGGAAGATAAGATATCAGAATGGAGTTTTGCTTAAGCCTTTTCTGGGCATGGAAAGCCTCTTACAGACCCATTCGTTCATCACCCACTGAAATAGCACCTTCCTCTGGCCACTGACCTTGCATAATAAAGTGTTTTAAAAAGATCTTTTTATGCTAGTGAGGGTCTGCTCACCTACCAGGCTCATCAAGGAAGCCCTCAGACTGGTTTCTTGTCCCAGTGGAGAGCCGACTGAGGAGGTGGAGGAGTGGTGTGCGTACATTTTTTAATGTGTTCACTGTTTATATGGCGCTAATGGCATTTTCTTTATTAGTATATGAAAATGAAGACCAGTTACTTTGGCGTCCTGATGTGGTTTTGGAGAGCAAAGTTAAGGAGTATCTTGTTGAGACATCATTAAGAACTGGAAATGAAAAAGAAATGGATAGGACTTCTGCAGGAGCTCACACGAGGGACAATGAACAGGTACACTTACTTCTGTTGGAATAGTGGCTGTCTTTATTTCTTATGTTTGATTCAGTTATTTCTTACATGAGAATTGGATATCTTTTTCTGATAGATATTTTAATTTTCAAAAGACTTGTTCCAGAAAAACTAATTCTGAGACCTCGAGGTGAGGTAATCACATTATACATAATAGTTTTGTGTCTTCTTTTTTATACATATACACATATCTTAAATGCCATTTTATGTCCTTTTAATCATTTAATCTTAAATACCTCATTTTTGATGACTATGCAAGGTGTGATCAAAATACATGGGGAATGTTTGAATTAAAATTTATTACAGTGAAAGACATTGTCATTAACCCTCTAACTGTTCCCCCTTACTTTGAAGACACTTGTGACGTTATCATTGCCACCTTCTGAAGCAGTGCTGGAGGTCCTCTTCTGTGAGTGTCTTTGGGAGATGTGATAAATACAGTGAGTGCCGCGGAGTGCCAGCTGTTAGTTTGTGTCTAGATGTCACCCCAAAACCTCACACACTCATAGGTGAGGCTTTTTGGAACTGGCTGGATCTGAGGTGCCCCACTTCGGGTGTGGGTGGTACCCAAAAGAGGTAGCCTGGAAGCAATAAAAGGGACAGAAAGCAGGCAGAGCTGCTGTTGCTTTGCTACCTTCTGCCTGCCAAGAAAAGGTTCTCCTTTATGATGCCCCTCTGCTGTGCTGCCATGCCTTGAGGCCAGCCAATTGAACTGAAACCTCTACAAGTGGTAAGCCGAAATAAAACCTTCCTCTAACTTTGGGTGTTGGGTATTTTGCCTCAGCAATGAGAGAAGTGACTAAGGCAGATTTTGGTACCTGGAGTGGAAACTGTATGTACTGCTCCTGCCAAAACTGTCATCTGTGGACTCAGAAAATGCCTCGTCTACCATTATGGAATTCTGTACAGCATTGTCTCTGACCAAGGAACACATTTTACAGTCAAAGAAACAAGGCAGTGGGCTCATGCTTATGGAATTCACTGGTCTTACGGTGTTCCTCAACATCCAGAAGCAGCTGGATTCGTAGGAAGGTGGAATGGTCTTTTGAACACACAATTATAGTGCCAGCTGGGTGGCAATAGCTTGCAGGGCTGGACACCATTTTCCCAAAGCCTGAATATGCTCTGAATCAATGTCCACTGTATGGTACTGTGTCTCCCATAGGCAAGATTCATGGATCCCAGGAATCAAGGAGTGGAGGAAGTGGGAATGGTGCCACTCACCATTATTCCTAGTGACCCACTAGCAAAATTTCCCCTTCATGTTCCCTCAACTTTATGTTCTGCTGGGTTAGAAGTCTTAGTTCCAGAGAGGGGGGAAGGCTTGTGCCAGGGAACACAACAGTAACTACAACTTCCTCCTTGTCATTTTGATCTCCTCATACCTCTTGAGGAAAGAAGCTAAAAAGGGAGTCACAGTGTTGACTGACCTAGACTGGCAAGGACAAATTGGACTATTATTTCACAGTGAAGGGGAACAAGAATACATTGGGAGTGCAGGAGGTCTTTAGGGTGCCTCCCAGCATTACCATGCCTGTTAGTAAAGTCAGAGGGAAAGTACAGCATCCCAATCCAGGCAGAATGACAAGTGGTCCAGAACCTTCCGGAATAAATGTATGGGTCACTCCTCTCCTGGAACCAAAGTCTATTTTAGTTACTTTTCTCACTGCTGAGACAAAATACCCGACACCCGAAGTTAAAAGAGGAAAGTTTTATTTTGGTGTATAGTGTGTAGGGATTTCATGGTCGGCTGGCTCCAAGGCAGGGTGGCATGGCAAAGGGGCGTCACGGAGGAGAAGCTACTCCTGGCAGATAGAAGGCAGCAAAAGCAACAGAACTCCTTCTTTCTGTCCCTTTAATCCCATCCAGGCTTCCTGCCTTTTGGGTAGGGCCACCCACACCCAGGATGCGGCACCCTTAATCCCCGCGTCACGCCCTTAATCCTAGCAGCGCGTGTCCTAGGTCCACCCAGCTCCTAACAACCCCACCTATGGATGCATGAGGCTTTAAGGGGTGGACATCTACAAACAAGCCATAACACCATCCAGTAGAGAGGCAGCCCATAAAAACATACCTTTTCATCCCCCTCATTCACCAGATCTAGCATCAAGGGACTTTGGGCTTTTCCCCAAAGTCAAAATGACTGAAAGTTACGTGTTACTTGATTCAAGACATCAAGGCAGCCACATCAGCACAACTAAAGGCACCAGAGAAGACTTCCAGAGCTGCTTCAGACAGTAGCAGGAACAACGGGAGAAAAGCGTTCAGAATGGGGGGTGGTATTTGGAGGGATGTCGATATGTCTTCTATGGTAATTCATTTTTAAAAAGTTAAGTAGTCACTCTATTATATCTAATGTGCTATCTTGTACCATTACTATCTTTTATTGACACATACTCTTTAGTTAGTCTTTCCGATCGCATGATAAAGATATTTTTGGAATTATTCTTGAATTTTATTCAGGAGCTTATTGAAAGGTATTATCTTTAGACTTAATTTGACTTAGGAGCATTTGCTTAGCCCTGTGTGCCTGTAGATACAGAAACTTTGCTGATGATGTGTGAGATGGGAAGGTGGGAGGGAGTATTGACTCCTGTTTTTTGAATGCCCTTTGTTTTATCCCTGTGAAGTAAGTTTTCCTCTTTTTGAACCTTTTTCTCTCATACACCCAACCTAGGTGTTCCTGACTAATTAGTACCTAGAAAAAAATAGACTCACACTTGAATTTCTAAGTAATATAAGAAAGTCACACTAGCTTGAAATTGGTTTTTTCAGCTGCCAAAAAGATACCCCATTGGCATTTTGTATTAAGGCTGTAGATTGATTTTTAGAAGAATTTACACCATTAAGACATTAAACTTTTCACTCCAGGAACATTATCTGACTGTATTTGTTTGACTTTTTAATCATTCAAATATTTTTGGTTTTTTGAGCATCGTGTCCATCATAATAGCTAACTTCTTCAATATCTTCTATGTATGTGTACATGTATTTAATACTCTAATAAGCAAGATCTCTATTATAATTCTATATTTATGAAGAGAAATAATTTTTTTCATTTACTATATCTTAAGCTATTGAAATGTACTTTGATTTTTCAGTTATTTCTTTTAGGTTTTCTATTTTTTCTAAATCAACATTTTAATTGATGCCCTAATTATATACATTTGTGGAGTGGTTTTCTAGTTTTAAAGTCAGGATTAAATTATACCTTTATTCTTCTCTTCATGTCATTTTCTGTCTTACCCTGCATGTCTGACCGTGTCAGCCATAACTCCGAGACACCGGGGTCTCCATGTGATGGAAGAACATGCCTAGGGTTTTAGCGTGGGGAATAGCAATCCCCTTCTCTTAACATGGACTCTCCTTATTACAGTAAATCAGTATCTATTTCTAACTGCTCCCTTTTTTTTGTTAGAAATAAATACTCAGTGATTGGGTGCTCTCTTAGCAGCTATTGAGATGATCATTTCTAAATGTGATCTATTGATGTATTAAAAGTTTTTTTGTAATATTGACCTACCCTCACCTTTGAAACTTACTTGAGAATGTTGATTATTTAGCTTTCAATTGAACTTTGCCTGCTTTTATTGACAATTCCAAACATTTATAGGAAGAGAGTCTAACGGAAATAAGTGATTGTTCATAGTAGATGGAAATAATCGAGCCCATTATAAACCCCAGCACTGAAGTTTCAATCCTTTTATTCAGGTGTGCTGCTTTTCTTGTTTATTAAAAGACAGAGAAAATGAGATCGAGAGGCAGACACATAATTCTAATTTTTCCTAATTAGGAACAAATCGAAAATACGGGAATTGCCTAGCAATTGAGAACAAGAGTCAAGAATGACTCTTGAGGGACAGTGTTAGTTGGCAGGATGGGTATATAGACTCAGGGTCTGAGCAAACGTGTCTTCAAATGTCATGAAATTAATAGCATTTCAGACAGTGTTTGTCAAGACTTACTCCCTTTTTTTTTGTCTTTTTGAGACAGGGTCTTATTATGCAGTTTAGGCTGGCCTTGAACTCACTTATGTAGCCCAGGCTGGCCTCGAATTCTCAACAATCCTCCTGCCTCAGCTTCCCGAGTGCTGGGATTACAGGCAACTACCACCACGCTTGGCTCTTAGTCCTGTTTCTTAAAATACTTTTAGATATGAACTGTTGGTAATTTTTATTGAATTTTTTTCCCCTTCTCGCACAGGCATTATATGAGCTTCTCAAGTGTAACCACAATGTAAAGGAAGCAATTGAAAGGTACTGCTGCAGTGGAAAGGCATCTCAAGGTGAGAAACGCTTCAGTTTGAGAGAGAGAACGGATAGAACAACACTTGGGGTCAGAATGAACAAAGCATTGTGAGGGACAGAGCAGCTGTTCAACACTTCTATAAAACTTGGTTCATCTTCCGTTAGTTTTTCTTTTTCTCGGCACAAGAAGTTGTTCAAACATAAATTAATTGCCCTGTCACCTGCTCTTTCTTGAGGAAAGTTACAGAGCAAAGCAGGCCCTGCAGGTGACATTACATCGAAAGTGACTAAAAGATTGATTTTACGGTTTCATTGAAAAAAAATTGTTCTTTTCTTTTAGAAAGCAGACAGGAAATGGCAAAGAAAATGAAGATTTAAAGAAACATTTAATCCTTTGAATTTTATTTATTGTGAGAAATTTATTTGTAGTAATCATATAACATGATGTTTATAGTGCTAAGATTTTATAATGCATGTCAAGAAAAATAGTTAACTTATTTTAGTATTTTTTTATCATAGGTGGATTGCATGTAACAGCTTTTATATTAAGTACATATGGGGTGAAAATAATTCTTAGTATTCTATAAATGGGTTGGGAAGATACAGAAGGTGAAGGTACATTAAAATTTGTAGGCTGAGATAGTCTATTGAAAAAGTAACTTTGTTCAAGCTATTGGCTTGAAAATATTATTTTAAACTGTCAAAAAACTTACAAAAACTAAATACTGGTTTTTCTATACTTAAAATTATTTTTTGCCTTTATTACAGATTATTGTTAATCACTTTAAGGATAAGACCCCCCAGTACCACTGAATGAGAGCATTCAGAAATAAACCTAGTCTTTGTGAAGACCTTCCAGGTCTCTTCAATTAGATTTTTAATTGATCAGCATTAAGATCTGCTGGGAAATTTAATATTTTGAGAGTAATTTGTAGTTCCACAGTACGGCAGTACCTGCTAACTTTAAATAAATATCTGTTAATTGTACTTTATGGTCTGTAAAGAACTTAACAGTGGTGATGATGTAAGACAAGTAAGGCTTTTCTCATTCCATAAGGCTTTCTTTTCTCTAATTTAAAAACATATGTTCATTGTTGGAAAAAATTAGAAAATAAGCTGAAATTATTTTAAGAAATCATTAAATTCTTAACCTATAATGCCAAGGAAAAAATTGTTTATATTTTTTGTTCTACCGAGCCCATCAGAAAAATGTATGCACACTTCAGCAAAAGAAAAACTTGTATAAATATTTTAATACTAAATTTATTAAGACATCATGAGATTTTTAATACAAGTTACCCTTGGCCTGTGCAGTTACAAGAGGTGCTCAGAGTAGTGGCTGTGACCTCCCAGGTGCTGGGTAACCTCGGTCACTGAGATTGCTGCACATGCATTTTTAGTGTCTTTTCTAAGAGCCAGGAGTGTAGTGTGTTTTCTGAGATACGTGAGATCCTCCAGGGTTGTCATATGAGGGTAATAGCATTTGTTGAAAAAAAAAATACCACCCTGTTCTTTGTTTTTCTTAAGTGTGTATACATTTTTTGGCGGACTCTGTATTTTAGTAGTATGCATACTCTTAGTAATCTTACTTGACGTCTCCTGTGTGCAGAACTTGTGTATGGTGTGTGTTTCTGTGTATGTGTGCGTGTGAGAATTGTTAAGAGTCAGTTTATGGCCTTTTACAGGGAAAATAAACTCATGATTCACTAGAAGAGTTTTGAGGCAAATTAATTTCTTTAAAAACATTTTTTTAGAAGGAATGACTGCATGGACAGAAGAAGAATGCCGAAATTTTGAGCATGCACTCATGCTTTACGGGAAAGATTTCCATCTTATACAGAAAAATAAGGCAAGTTACATAAATTAGTACTGAGAAATTATTATGTATTACAGTAAATAAGCAGCTAGTTTATAAAATAAATTATTTGAATAGAAAAAAAGCAACAACTTGTTAATGTTAACCTGCCATTAACTCTTCTAATGCTTCTCTGAAAATGACTGGAATTTGCTCCATATGCATAGCCTGTGCTTGTGGTGGTTGATAACATATTCACATGTGTTTTGAAAGAAACTGTTACTGTGCTATTGTACTCAAAAAATGGATTCAGTATATTTTTTAAGATTTCTTAATCTTTCATGATTTTTGCTTCCTTCTAAGCTATTCAGAAGTTTGTGGCTTCAAAAATTTTTCTCTTTAGTTCTGAGAAGTATAGTTGCTGAAAAAAGAAACATTGATACTTAAAGTAACCAAAATATATTCCATCAATATTAAATGCTGGGGAGGATGTGGAGCAACAAGACTCTCATTCCTTGTTGGTGGCAGTAGAAAATGTTGAAAGCATTTTGGAAGATCGGTAGATTTTTATAAGTCAATTATAATCTCACTAAATGATTTAGTAGTCTGCTCCTTGATATTTACCCAAATAGGTTGAGAACTTATGTCCTTACAAAAACCTGCACACAAATATCTAGAGTAGCCATAATTGTAATTATCAAAATTTGAAAGGAACTAATTTCTCCTTTGAGGTGAATGGGTAAATAAACTATGACACATCCAGACAGTGGAATTACTAAAAAAGTATGAGCTATCAAGTCATGAAGAAAACAAGGTATCTTAAGTATCTATGACTAGGGGCTGGGGATATAGCTCAGTGGAATAAGCGCTTGCCTAGCAAGTGCAGGGTCCTGAGTTCGATCCCTAGTACCGCAAAAAAAAAAAAAAAAAAAAAAGTTTAAAAAAAGTATCTATGACTAAGTGAAGAAGCTAATGTGAAAATGGTATATACTGCAAAATTCCAACAATATGACATTGTGACAAAGGCAGCACTACAAAGGTGGTACTGCAGAGAGCTCCCTAGTTGCCAGAGGCAGGCAGGAGCAGTGGATGAGTAGGGGCAGTACAGAGTATTTTAAAGGTGATGAAGGTAATCAGTATGATGCTGTAACGGTGAATGTATATTGCCAAAAACCAACCTTAATATGAACTGTGGACTTGGATGGTGTAGGTCAGTGTAGGTTCATCAGTTGTAATAAGTAACTGTTCTGGTGTGAGATACTGGTAATGGGAGAAACTGCATGTGTGGGAGCAGGAGATACATGAGAACTCTACTGTTCTGCTCTGTTTTGGTGTGAACTGAAAACTACTGTACTCCGTATTAAAGGTATAAGGCCTACCTAGATTCATTTTTTTGCATATAGATGTCCAGTTGCTCTGGCACCATTTGTAGAAGAGACTATCCTTCCTTTGAATTGTCTTTACTTCTTGGCCAAAGATCAGTTGAAGGTATTTGTGTAGGTATATTTCTGGCTTTTTCTCCTGTCCTATTAATCTGTTTTTCCTTAATAATGCATTATCTTGATTACTGTAGCTTTATAGTAAGTTCTTGAAGTTAGACAGTGTCAATCTTTTGACTTTTCCCTCAATATTGCATTTGTTATCCTAGGATTTTTGCCTTTCTGTATAGACTGTGTTTGCAAGCATCTGCAAAATAACTTACTGGAAATTTTATTGGGATTGCACTGAATCTATAGATCAAGTTAGGAAGCAGTGACATTTTAACAGTAATCAGCCTTCCTATCCATGAAAATAGACTTTTCCCTACATTTATTTAATTCTTCAGTTTCTTTAATAAGAGTTGGGTAGTTTTCTTCAGATAGCTCTTGCTTCTCTTTTGTTAGGGTTATACACAAGTGTTTTAGGGGGTGCTAACATCAGTGGTGTTGTATTTTTTATTTTACATTTCAATTCATTACTAGCACATAGCAGTTGATTTTATATATTAACTTGGAACCCTAGAACCTTGCTATAATTGTCTTATTAGTTCCAGGAGTATTATTGTTTTTGATTCTTTGAGATGTCCAATGTGGATCATGTCATTTGTGAACAGAAAAGTTTTTTCCTTGTAGTCTATGTACCTTTTCTTTCTCTTACTGAATTAGCTACACTTTCCATTATGATGTTGAAAATTTCGTACTTTTGTATGTAATAAAACCTAATGTTTTCTCAAAGACAGATGTGGTATTTAATGTAGTAAATAAACATTTCTCAAAAAGTCTGAGTTACCCCTTTAAATGAAAGTAAAGCCATCAGTTTTGCAGTGATGTGAAGTTACTCTGTCCCTTCACTTCAGGGACAGTAACAGGGATGTCTTCCACTCACCAGACACTGTAGGCACTGGGAACGCTGCAGTGAGTGACAGCCTGCACTCTCTGCGTGACTCGCACTTGGTGACGTTTGTGGACAGATCTGTGGATTGGAGCTCTTGCGTTAAAAACTTTGACCTTCTATTAGTGATCTGACATCACAGTTCTCTCAGGCTCAGGAAAGGATTCTGAAACTTCTTTTTTGGGTACTGATTAAGCAGGGAAGACCTAAGGGTAGGGAATTTTGCCTTCGTGTCTGAACTCATGCATGAAACAGCAGCTCTATTTTGGATGTGCAGTGAAGTTCCTGAGGCTCAGAATATTGGTATTACTGTTATTACCAAAATCTTTTGAAGCTAAGCACCAATGTTGGAGGGAAAAGCCATCTTCAGGTAGTAAATCTTCTTAAATACAGATGCAATAGGTTGCTGACCATTTGCCACAGGGTCTTAATCTCTTTTGGATAATAGAACTCTTGATAATTGGATGAGGCTTTTTCTTCTCCCAAAAATAAGTACTTGATATAATTTTGAGAGTTATTAAATATCAGTGAAAAACATTCATGGACCTGTTTCAGTTTGGTTAATCTAAGGCTAGGAATCCCTTCTAGCTGGATGCGGTGGCACATGCCTGTAATCCCAGCACTTGAGAGGTTGAGGCAGGAAAATCACCATGAGATGTGAGACCAGCCTGAAGTATGTAGTGTGACCATGTCTCAAAAATAAAAGTTCCTTCATTAGTGAGAATCACAATGAGAGTTCAATGCAGAAAAATAGTTGGAGGGTTTCTAGTAAGCATGTGAGGTAATTTCTAGAAACATACTGGTTTTATAATCTGCATACTCTGGTTTTTTTTTTAAACCTTGGGCTTTTCAAAACTGCCTCATTATCACATCAACATATTTTACTAAAAAAAGTTCAGAATTTTGTAATTGGGAGGACAGAAAACAAGACTCATGGATTAAAGCTTCAGTGTTGTGGGGGAAAGAGTGGCTAAAATTCGGTTGGGTGTATTGATTTGTTCTTTTAAATCTACCCTTTTCATTAGGTGAGAACTAGAACAGTTGCTGAGTGTGTAGCATTCTACTATATGTGGAAAAAATCTGAACGTTATGATTACTTTGCTCAACAGACAAAATTTGGAAAGAAACGATACAACCATCACCCTGGAGTTACGTAAGTACTGTGGGTTTGACTGCAGTGATTTTTTTTTAACCAGTGGTCTAGTCATGAAGTCATTGGTGTGTGCTTTTCAGGGACTATATGGATCGATTAGTAGATGAAACAGAAGCTCTGGGTGGGACAGTAAATTCTTCAGCCTTAACTTCGAACAGGACTGAGCCTGTTCCTGAGCAACAGCTGAACATTCTTAATTCGTTCACTGCCAGTGACTTGACAGGTAAAATGAAGATCTTTTTGTGTTGTATAGTAAAGCATGGCAGAAAATTGTATCCTATTTTTTTTACATCAAAGACCATTACTTAAACCACTTTTTACTTCTTTTTAGCTTTGACCAACAGTGTAGCAACCGTCTGCAGCCCTGTGGATGTGAACTGTTTAGATGACGGCTTTCCTCCGCTGGGCAGCGCACCCCGTGGACACGTGAATCATGTGCCTGTTGTAACGGAAGAGTTACTCACTCTGCCCAGCAATGGGGAAAACGATTGTTTTAACTTATTTGAGACTGGATTTTATCACTCTGAGCTAAATCCCATGAACATGTGCAGTGAAGAATCAGAAAGACCAGCAAAGAGATTGAAAATGGGCATTGCTGTTCCCGAATCCTTTATGAGCGAAGTTTCTGTAAATAATTTGGGTGTGGACTTTGAAAATCACACACATCATATCACCAGTGCCAAAATGGCCGTCTCGGTGGCTGACTTCGGCAGTCTGTCTGCTGGCGAGACCAATGGTTTCATCAGCGCGCACGCTCTGCATCAGCACGCCGCCCTGCACTCCGAGTGACCGGAGGAGCTGGGCCAGCAGGTGTGCGGTCCAAGGAAACTTGAGGGGAGCTATCAGGTTTGCATAGTCTTTCACTGGAAGTTTGAACCTTTTTCACTATGACATCAGTGATGTCTATGTATAGAACTATATCTTGATTTATCAAGAGTATTTTCATTTTTCAATCCATAAATGTGGAAATGAACTATGATCAGCAGAGTTGGGAACTAAGATTGAACTATGTGGTGCAGCTTTAAGCTCTGCTTCTCTCTTCCTCATCCCTTAGTACCTCTTCCCCAGTCTCCTCTTTTTCCTATTATTTTTTTCCCGCTGCCCCCGTACCCAGTTTTAAAACCTGTAGACAGAGGCCACCAGCTCAAAACCAGCACAGATGTTCTGAACTGAACAGTGTGGCTTCTTTTTGTGTAAATTCCTTTTGCCGAGGTGGATGCAGTGGAATAACAATGTTTACAGGTACCGATCCCAGTCCCTGCTCAATGTAGCATTTTTTTGGTTTTAATTTCTTTATTAATAAGAGCAGGGGTAGGTTTCTTTAAACTGCACAAACATGCAAGGATTTTTTTAAAATGGAAACTTCTCTCATGTTACTCACCTAGAGCACTTCAGTTTACAAAACAGCAAGTCCATCTTTACGGAAGCCAGCTCAAGGAACTGTGTGCAAATTATGAAGACGCTTGGATCCTGTTTCAGAATTTTAGACCAGGGCTACCTTACACAGAATTGGTCATTTTACTGCCAGGATATTTCTGTGTAATTTCATTTATTGGCTAAAAATGTGGGTATTGGAAGATGTGATACTCATATGGGATTTTGTCCATTATTATCAAGATTGTAATCTTAAAAATCATACCGGTCACTGATCGTTTAGTTTATCCTGAGGCAAATGACTCGCAAAGCCTAGGATGTTGCCACTCAATGGTTTACAATTTGGAACACCTCTTAAGTTTGTAGCACTGCAGTTCAAGTGTTAATATTTAGAGGGACTTCTCGATTTTTTGCATAATGCAGTAGAACCTTGAAGTATATTTAAGCTATTTTCTTTAGCTTGATCAGTTGGCAAGAAAAATGTGAGTTTCTATCTGAAATAGAATGGTACGTTACCACTTCTGAGTTTTAAAAAGTGATAGATGTTCAGATGCATCTCGAACTGTTTTACTTTTATTTCAAACATTGTGAATGAGAAGCCATCATCATAAACTTTGGCCATTTTTGCCCTAAGGACATGCATCTTTAAGTTCTAAGGTGAATCAAACAGTACGTAATACAGTATTAGGAGATAAGCTTTGCTTTTGTAGTAGTTAAAAGTTACTTTTTTGCACCGTCTTAATTAAAATTTTTGATTTTTACTAGTTGTGTTGCTTTGCAAAAAACATAAATGTTTGGCTGCATTGCTACTATTTGTAAGTGTAAGTTGCTTCAAGGTTGTGCTGAAGAGTAGGTAGGATGTAGTGGTCTTAGTGATGGAAAGGGAGGGTATTTATTATACAAACTGTGAACTGCAATGGCATCCTTAGTTTGGGATGATGTGTATTCTTATTTTTCTTTGCAGCATTTTAATGAAGATTGCTTTGAAGTGTTTACGCAGTAGCACATTTACTATAAAATTTAGTTTAGCACAGTGGACAAAAGTAGTTAAATTAATAACTTAAAATCGGTTTCTAATTTATACATCTGAAGTCTAGCATTCCTGTATGCACACAGTCAGTGTGGGTAGCCTGGGCTCTTTGTTGCTTTCTGATATTTTTATCCAACTTGTCAGCTTCTTATTGCTGTGTTGTGCTAAACTTGGAACCTTACATCTTTTGTTAAAAATCAGTACACTTTTTATACTTTGGTAAGATACTGGCCATAAGCTTCCATTGCTAAAACTTTAATTTTCACTCTGGGTTTACAGTGGCTGGTCTGTATAAATAATTTACACAAAGATGACTGAATGCTAATACCAGTTGCACTTAAATAAACACGCCCATTCTCATAGCTGATGCAGTAATATATTCAGTTTATCTATGCATTGCTGGGATCTTGATATAAGATGGAAACAGTGTTTCTTATCTAAAATTTTGATTATCAGCAAGTTGAATGGACACTTTAGTTATTTAATAAAGATTTTTGACCAAAATCCAGAAAATGATATGAGAGAAAAATAAATTCCAGCTAGTTTAATAGATTTTTAATGCCAATCTGATTTTAGCCTCAGAGAGTGCTAACTAGCTGGTAACGTTTACTTTTAATTCCTTGTTAAAATGAGGCAATAATTTGCAAGATTTTTGTATATATGTGTAAATCCTTCATAACTTTTTAGATCTAATTCAATATTTTGACTACTTCTGCCATGTATAATACCATTTTTGTGCATGCTTGATGTGACATTCATAAATTGTACCACTATGACTTTATCCATGTAAGATAGCTATTTATTGAATTTTCTTTTAAAAGCTGGATTTACTGGGTTTTTTTTCCGTTTAAACATATTACCAGAATTTGTTACTGTTTATTAAAAGAATTGCGTTTGAAAACATAAAAATACCTGATTTGCAATCATACGAAGAAACAATGCCTTTATTATTGTTAAGCACAATTCTTGTAACAAACTGTGATAAATTCTTTTTTTTTCCTTTGCCACATTATTTTCATATAAACAAACCAAAAATACATGGTGAGAAATTGCAGTGTGGGCTGATACATGTTTTGTGTACTGGGAATTTGAAGAGGATGGTGGAGTCACTTAGAAGTGTAACTGGTGCTGTGATGATAGCAATACTTTGTTAGTCGTATTTCATCTTTTTCATGCTAGCTTTTTAAATGTTCAGTTTTCCTCTTGTCATGGTCAACTGCTGAATTTACTTGAAGGATATAGAATACTGTTTTAAAAACTAAAGTGTGTACAATTAGGTCAAAGAATTGTGCAATCATTTCCTTTTAATTTTTAAAATTGAGGGGCATAAATATTTGAGAACATTGATCTAATGGAGCATAGTGATACTATTTAATTTAACCAAAGTCTCTAGTAAATATTTCAACTTTGAATGTAAACTAACAAATAAACCTGACCACCAAGGAGATTGTTTGCCCAGAGTTTCAAAGCACATTGTCTACAAATGGAAATCGAAATAATTTATAAAAATATTGACATTACTATGTTTTTTAAAAAGTTCCTGATTTTTTCACTAAAAGGAGGAACCTATTAGTTTTATTGTTAAATATGATAGATATTAATATTCCTCTTAGATGACCAGTGGTTCCAGTTGTCCCAGTTTGAAATAAGTACCCTGTGAGTATGAGATAAATTAGTGACAATCAGAACAAGTTTTAGTATCCGGTATTCAAGAGGAAGTTGCTATGTTGCATTGATTTTAATATTTGTACATAAAACACTGATTTTTTTGAGCATTATTTTGTATTTGTTGTATTTTAATACCTGGTGTACAGTTCCAGAAATAAAAATCTGGAAATCTTTTTTTCTTGGTTTGTGTGAATATTTGCCGAAATTTTTAATGAATTTTAAGCTGTACCAAATCGGTAGGTTTTGTACCAGTTTAAATTGGTTTTAGATGTAGTGACTAATATGTGATAGGTAAGTAATAAACTTCATTGGTTTTTTTTTTAAGTCACCTATAATAGTTTTCCATCTGTAATAAAATTCTAACCATCCCAAAGCAAGGATTCTCGTTTAGTTCAGGAAATACTTCCTGAATACCTGTTACATTTCCAACACTGTTGTAGGTAGTTGTCTTTTAGGAAGACATGGTAGGTGTCTGAAATGTGATTAGATACCATATTCTGACAACGTAATATTTATGGTCAACTATCTGTATTATCAATAGTTTGATCATCTGTAGTTGTCTTTCCTAAGCCTTTGTTTTTTCAAACTAGATATCTTATTTAGCTTAATACCACGCTTTTGTCCCCATATTTCATTTGCTCTTTCTAGAGCTTACTCTGGTTTCATTTTTAACTTACAGTTACCAGTCTGCACATACATCCAGATTTTGTAAAATGCCAAGAAAGGCAAAAACTGAAAGCAAAAATGTCGTCTCTTCTGCCTTGGTTGCTTGTCTAGAAGCACATCCCTTCATCTCAGACAGTGCGGGGCCTTACTGTGAGGAGTCTGAGATGGCACATGCACAGAAGCACCACTGGTTTGAGTACAGCCAAGAATGCACGTCAGATGCCATGTGAGAACTACCAGTGCTGTAGGCTTTTTGGGAGGGAGAAGCCTAGTGGGAGCAGAACAGCCTTCAGTGATTCATTAACACCTTTGCCAAAATGACTCTACTTGGCTTGCCTGTTTCACTCCTGGAACTCATTGTACATGTACTACAATGTAGATGTAAGCCTTCTGGTCATACCTTATAGAGAAACAGGGAAGTAGGCTGGGGAGTATCGGGAGTAGAGCATGAAATTTCGTAAGGATGGTAGGCGTGTCTCAGTGAGAAGGTGACGGAGAAAGCCATGCAGAAGGTTGGGGGAGGGCCTCTGCGGGCAGAGAATGGGTTCCCCAGGCAGGCGTGGTGGGGTGGAATGGAGGAGAGAGTAGATGAGATCTGAGGTGGTAGGCAGTTAGATCATGTATGTGAAAGGAGTTGAGTGTTTATTTCATGGTTCTGAATGGATGTACTATCTCACTTGCATTTAAAATAATCACTCCTGGGGGCTAATGTGTAGGAGCAGGAGTGAAGCGCAGAAGCCAGTCAGGAAGCTGTTGAGATGGCAGTAAACCAGGTAAAATGAAATAGCAGAGGTAGTCAGAATCTCATTATGCTGCTTCCACGATGATTTCAGGAGCCCAACAATACCCTCCTTCCTTACCCATGTTTGGAACAGATAGTTGGAGCAGGTCAGGTGGAGTGAGATCGCAGTAACTGGTACAGCTCTAGGGGAGGTACCCTTAGAGCTTCGGCTGTCCTGGCTTGCTTAACCTTTGGAATAAGCCTTCCTGCATGGGCTGGGCTGGCTGCAGGCTTCTTCCTGCACCACCCGGGGCACATTCTGCTGGTAAGTAGGGGCTGCAGAGAAAGAGCCAGAAGGGTGTGGGCAACGAGCGCCTACTTCTCCAAAAGTACCCGTCACGTCTCCGGAGCAGGGAGAGGCTAGGAGCATATCTGAGTCTCCACACAAAAAACGAGACATGGAGAATAGATCCTCCCATCAACATGAATCTTTAATAGTATTCCCATACTAAAACTACTTCCTGGGCCGAGGATGTAGCTTGGTGGCACAAGCGTCTGCCTGGCAAATGCAAGGTCCTGAGTTTGATTCCCTGTACCAAAAAATAAAAAAATTCTTACTCCAAGCCTTTTTTTGGGTGGGGGAGGTTCAGAGAGTAAAGAGGATCATGTCATGTTTTGTCCTTACCCAGGCGGAACAATCTTTGGGTTATATATAAACACATTGATTACTCATGGCAACACTAGGTATTTTTTATTCTGTAAAAATAAATATTTTTTCAGAAATTTGTACACATCAACATAATAATTGCTGGTACCTGACTAAAATTTTATAAATCACAGGTATACAAAATAAAACACGGAACTTATAGCTGAAGTAATTTAATAAGCTATTGTGTATTTAGGTGAAAATCAATTATATTGCAATTGCATTACAAATTTTGAAACCGTAGTGAAGCAAGTCACTTTTACCATGAAATTGGAACTTAACCATAATATCAATAAAACAATTCTTATTTCAATTAAGTTCCCAAATACATATTCTGCAGGTGGAACTCAGAATGATTAACAAAAGAACATTCTGAGTTAACTCAGTATGCTAACTAGAAAACCTAATCTCCAGTGCACCAAGTTAGCTGACAATTGTGTAGTAGTTCGAAAAGAGCTCTTCTCCTTGCTTGATGTCCCTCAGTGCAACAAGAACCACACATCGAAGTGGGCTGAAAAGAGGAAAATATTAAAATGGCTTGTTAACGAATAAAGCTCACATTTTTAATATAACCAACATAGATTTTACAGATGTAACTTTCTACCTAGGTTACTTACATGTTAGTATGTATCTTCAATTTCCATGAGGAAATAGTTATCTTCCCTGCACAGGTACAGTATTCTGAAATGTATCTGTACTTTGTCACTTAAATAGATCACAAATCAGTGAGTTTATGTAACCAACCACCTCTCCCGAAAACTGTTTTCTGAAAACACTATTTCTATGGGTGCCCAAAGTTGGAATCTTTTTTAATCCTTTTATAGAGATTATAGTTTAACATTCTTTTATTTGTATTTCATATTCTGAAATAAAAAAATTATTTACTTGGGATTTTTAAAAATACTTTTTTCAGGGACACAATAAGACACTGTTAAATGTACCTTCAAAGTTCCAATGACATCATATCACAGAGTATATGGCTAAGAAAATATAAGTGCAAGGAACTCAGTGAAATGACATAAATGAAAACTGCCTTTCTACAGCACTGTGTATTGATGAAGAACTCTCGGTGAGGTTCCATCAGGGCTGACCAGGTGACAGCAGCAAAGGAGGCTCCCATATGTGCACCGCAGCAACTCAGGTACACGGAGCCACGGGCAGTAGAGAAAGCCAGACACAGGAAAGGAAGTGGGAGGAGAAACTCATGGATCCAGATCCAGTGTCAGTGAGCTGGGGAAGGCAGTCCCCTCCTGGACCACGGCACACCTTGCGCCCCAGGTCTGGCACACACACTGTCCTAGGAGAGGATCTGGTACCATGTGTGAGTGAGCCACTGAACTAGGCTCCCGGCCTTCCCACCAAGAATAGGATCACAGCAAGTGATGCAAGCCATGGCGTCAGAGAAACCAAGCCAGTGAGCAACGTATGTGAAAGCACCAGTAGGTTCTTGGGAAAGCTGAAAATAACCGTGTCACCCTGACTGGGGATGTTGATCTGAGCACTGAGAAAACCCTGGCCAGGGGGCTATGTGAGCAGGCAGCACTTCAACAGTGAAACCCTGGGGACAGAAGTGATCGGACTGCCTCAGGAACAGGCACATGCCCATTCTCCCCCCAAACGTGAGAAGTGTCGTGCCCTCAGATGTCCTAATCATTGTCAACAGGCCACTGTCAGGTGCCATCATAGGAGTCCCTCCACCTCCTGCCTACAGAGGCTGAAAGCTGAAAAGTGGCTCTCTGGCCAGAGGGAGTCCGACAGGAGGACTGGAGGAAAGGTCACACACATACAGGTACAGAGGAAGCAGCAGGTATTGAGAGGGCTCTGGCAGAATTGAGTGCTGGGCCAGTTGCATTGTAACCTTCTGTTTTCAAAGTAACAGCGGGTCAAATCTTGGGACAGAGGCAGAGGCCTACAGTTAGTCATGCTCAGAGTGGCTTCCAGAGGGAGACAGACTCAGACACTGGAACCAACAAGCCTCGCTCACAGGCAGGCAACTGGGCAAATCCTAGCGGGGGCCAGCTTGGAGACCTGTAGTAACAGGCAGCACACTGGATTCAGGGGGAGGGGACAGTGAAACAGACAGCAGAGGAGTGGGAAAGAGCCAAACCTAGAAATCGATCCAATCTCTTCTCCCCATGTCAAAGTTTCCCTCAGTGTGAACATGGAGGGAAGAGCTCACTAGAGGGCAGTAGGAGCGGGGCTGGAAGGCTGTGATTTTGCAACTGCGCGGAGTTTGTGATTTTATTGTTTCTTCTCTCCCACTCTTTTTTTCTTCTCTCTCCTTCACTTTCCTACTCTTTTATTTTCCTTCTTCTATCTAATATATATATACTGAATTTATTGAGACATCATGAAAACCCTAATGTGCGTATGGATAAAGCAGTCAATTTACCAGAAGTCAATGTCTGGAATGTGTTAAATATTTATACAAGTTTTTCTTGAAGTGTACATACAGTTTTCGGCAGTCTCTCTCTCTCTCTCTCTCTCTCTCTCTCTCTCTCTCTCTCTCTCTCTCTCTCTCTCTCTCTCTCCATATATATATGAATTAACCAGTGCTTGTAGCACCTTCAATGGGGAAGTTGGTGTAATTATACCAAAACTCTGCACAGAGGCCCCAAACATAAGCTATCAACATATTAAGGTTCCAATATTCTCACGGCTCCTCTCAATCTCTGATTACATTTGCCTTTGCACCCCTTTTCTGACAGCCACAAATATTCTCTCAAACCCCCTCAAAGACAGTCTTTTACTACAGCTACAAAAATAATTCCAAGAGAGTTCAAACTCTTGTTTCTCGTCTGTGGAAATCTCTCTTCTTGTCTTACTGATTTACCTATTCCCTTTTCTATTCCATTTCCCTTCCCCTCCTCCACCACATTCCAGTCTGATAGTAGCCGTATATTATAGTCTGCATGGGGTATTGATAAAAGGGTAGAAGTAACGTCCATGGTTGGATCTGTTAACATTGACATAATCAGTAAGACTTGTCTCCTAGAAACATAGTGGCCAGGTCTGGTCCAATTAAACCAAGTAGGTTGAAAAAGCAGATAAACAGCAAAGCACAACTAACGCCAAGATATCACTGAGAAGCAGACACTAACTAAAAAGATCTCTGTACTAGTAGCAAATCTTTCCATGTGAATCAATGCTCAACCTCAGCACAAGCAAAACAAAATAAAACACAATAGAAATGTGAGAAAACAAGGCAACAAAATGCATCCAAAAACTAACTCCAACAAAAGTGATTGAATGGACATCAATGAGGAGGAAACCAAAAACCGAAATGGCTGAACTGTAGGCAGTAATAAAAGAAACAAACAAAAAGGTCAGTAGGGGGTTTGGGAAGCCCAAGGATGATGTAACTGAAACGATAATGGACTTAATTAACAAAATGATCAGTGAGTACAAAGAAGACACAAAAAGACAGCTGCACTAATCAAAATGATGAGTTTAGTAAAGAATTAGAATGCATGAAAGGGTACCAAGCAGAAATCCAAGAAAAAAATTCCATTGAAAGTATGGGCAGCAGAAGTGACCTGCGTGAGGACAATATGCTAGAACTAAAAGATAGGACTAATGCAGGTAACTATATACCCAAAAATCTCTTAAAAATAAGAGATCATGGACAATAATCCAACAATTTCAAGATGACCCAAAAAACTAACTTAAGAGTAACTAGAATTGGAGAAAAATTAGAAGATGGTATGAATGGTATAAAAAATGTTTATAGAAATCATGGCAGAAAACTTTCCAATAAGGCTAAATAATTCAACATACAGGTAAGTGATGCATACAGAAGCCATGGTCAGAAAAGAACTTCTCTATGACATAACAATGCAAGAAGTCCAACGCAAGGACAAAATTTTAAAAGCTGCTAGAGAAAAACAACAAATCACCTATGAAGGTAAAACTATTAGAATTACTACAAATTTCCTAAAACAAACTGTAACAGCCCAAAAGGCTTATTAGAGGGAAGTTCTTCAAACCCTAAAAGAAACAACTTTCAACCCAGACTGACATCTGCTGAAAAAAATACATTTCAAAATTAATGGGAACATTAGGACCTTTCACAACAAAGAAAACCTTAAGAAATTCATGATAATCAGTACTAAATACTTGGATATCCTCGCGAGAGACAACAAAGACATAAATGCCAAAAACCTTTGGAATGAATACAGCAAACAGAGTGAGCAGTCAGGCAGAGGGAAAATAAAAGAATAAGCAGCAGCAAAGAGGATACAGTCAGTATCTTTCTATGTAAATGAACTCCCTAAATCAAGAGGCACAGAAAGGCAGATGGGCACATGCCTGTAATCCCAGTGTTTGTGAGGCTGAGGCAAGATTGCCATGAGTTCAAGGCCAGCCTGGGCTACATAGCAAGACCCTGTCTCAAAAAAAAAACAAAAACAAAAAAACCCAATGCTATACTGTATACAAGAAACATATTTAATCTTTTAATAGGTTTATAAATTAAAAATGAAGAAAGGAAGACAACTGTTCATGCAACAAGAGCCCATAAACAGGTAAGAGTAGCTATCCTATTTTCAGACAACATGGACTTCAAGCCAAAAACTATCAGAAGAGACAAGGAGGGTCACTACAAATACGTAAAGGGAACAGTTCAACAGGAAGAAATAACAACTGTAAATACCCAAATACCAAAAAAGCCCCAAAACAAAAAACCCTAAGCACCAAATACCAGGGCATGCAACACTGTCATCTTCATAAAACAAATACTACTGGTATGTGAAAGATCAGAGAAAAACACAATTATAGTGGGGGACCTCAATTCTCCACTTTCAGAAATAGATGAACTAGACACAAAAATCAACAAATATCAGAGTTGCACCATACCTTTGAACAAATGGACTTAACAGGTATCTCAAAGGCATTCAACCCAACAACAAAAATATACACATTCTTCTCAGCAGCACAGAACTTTGTACACAACAGACTCCATAGTAGGCCACAAAACTTGCTTAAATAAATACAACAGGATAGAAATTATCCCATGCATATTATCAGATCATAGTACAGTGAAACTAGCAATTAGTAGCAAGAGAAACCACAGAAATTATGTAAACATATGGAGAATAAATGATATAGTCTTGAATAATCCACGAGTTACAAAAGAAATGAAAGAAGAAATCAAACATTTCCTAGAATCAAATGATAATGCCAGCACAATACACAAGAACCTATGAAACACAATGAAAGCAGTTGTAAGAGAGCTGTGAGTGCCCACATCAGAAAAACAGAGCAATCCCAAATAACCTAGAGATGCACCCCAAGGCCGTAGGAAAACAAGAACAATCCAAATCTAAAACTAGTACAAAAAAGGACATTATAAAAATCAGAGGGGAAATGAATGAAATTGAGACTCAAGAAACAATATAAATAATTTATGAACAGACAAGCTGGTTCTTCAAAAAATTAAAACAGCCAAACTTAGCAAAAGAGGGAAAGACAAGGCCTGTATCAATGCAATTAGAAATGAAAAAAGCACAATTGCAAAGAACGCTCCCAAATCCAGAGCATTACAGTAGCTACTTCAAAAACCTGAATGCCAATAAATTGGAGATACTAGAAGAAACGGATAGATCTCTAGAGGCATATAAATTACCAAACAGAATCAAAAAGACACAAAAATACTAAACAGTCCAGTAATAGGGAATGAAATTAGTAGTTGTAATAAAAAAACCTTTCAACTAAGAATAGCCCGGGACCCAATGGATTCATTGCTGAATTCTACAAGAACTTGAGGGAAGATCTAATGCCAATACTCCTCAAATTCTTCAATGCAACTGGAAGAGAAAGAGTACTGCTAAACTCATCCTTGGATACTGGAATTACTCTGACAGCGAAACCAGACACGGAATGAACAAAAGAAAACTGCGAGGCAATCTCTTTAATAAACATAAATAAAAGATCCTGAACAAGATACTGGCAAACAGAATACAACAAACCATTGCAAAGCTCCTACATTAGGGATGAGTGGGCCTCATCCTCAGGATGCACACATGGTTCGTGCAAATTAATAAGTGGAATACATCAAACAGAAACAAGGACAAAAACCAACTGATTATCTCAATAGACGAAAAAAAAACCTTTGAAAAAATCCAACATCCATTTATGATTAGAAAAAACTGGAAAAGGACCTTATGTCAAACTGATAAAATCATGACAAGTCTACTGCTCCTATCATATTAAACTTGCCTGAAATCAGGGCTAAGATAATGCTATCCACCACTCCTGTTCAATACAGTACTTGAAAGTTTAGCCAGAGTTATCAGGTAAAAGAAAGAAATAAAAAGAACATATATTGGAAAGGAAGAATTCAAACTATCTTTATTTGAGGATAATATGATTTAGAAGACCCAAAAATTCAACCAAAAGACCCCTAGAAAGAATAAACAAATTCAACAAAATAGCAGTGTACACACAAAAATCAGTAGTATTCCTGCATACTGATAATGAACACACTGAGAAAGAAAATAATACCACTCACAATAGCTTCAAAAAAACTAAGTATTTAGGTATTAATTTAACCAAAGAAGTGAAGGATCTCTACAACAAAAACCACAGTACTCTGAAAAAGGAGACGGAAGGGGATATCAGAAAATGGAAAGCCATCCTTGTTCCTAGAACTAATACTGTCAACACCAATATTGTTAAAATGGCCATAAACTGACATGTAGACTTAATGTAATTCCCACCAAAATACCAACAGTGTCCTTCACAGAACTGGAGAAAACAGTCCTAAAATTCACATGGAACCACAAGAAACCCAGACTAGCAAAAGTAATCCTAGGCAACAGAGCAAAGATCATAATTCTGGATCTTGATATAATCCTATATAGCTTTTTCTTAGAAATTATATATTTTTAAGTATAGCATAAGATAGAAGATACAAAATGCTCTTTCAGAAAACTAACCTTTGTTTTTCATAGCTGTAGGCAATGTTTGGAAGATACTGCTTCAGTTCTATGGGGAAAACTCCAGGCACTTCAAATTCCTGATAGCAGACATTAGCTGCTCTGTCTAGGAATAAGGACATACTTTTTAGAAAGAGGGCCATGTAGAAAGTCATGGAAAACAATACTGAATTATAATACCTGATATATGTTCTTCTAAATTAAATTTCTAAATTGACCATGCCCAAATAATTAGTATTATAGTCCAGATAGTATTAGATTTTATATATCTACATCCATACCTATCTCTACAATAAATATATAATAACATCCACAGATAAAAACTATCTGTGTTTATATACATGAACCTATATAATACACATATGTACTGTTTTATGGTTTATTTCTTAAATATTAGGAAACAGAAATTCAGAATGGTTAACAGTTAAGAACTCAGAGTTTTACAAGTTCACATCTCTCTCACAAGTTCATAAAGGATACATGCTAACTGTAGTCAAATAATCAAACTTTTACCTACAGAAAAATCAAGTCTCAAAGAAGGTATGTGACCCACAAACTTAGCAACAAAAAGGCTGCATTAGGCTAGTGATTAACCTAGGATAAGGCTATTTCAAGACATTGATAAAATAATCTCTACTGAAAATACTAAAATCATAATGATAAAAAGGGTGGTTATTAGCAAATGCTTATATTTATTATAAATTCAGAACAAAAATAGTAAGTTAAAGATTTCCAAAGGATATCTACTATTATTTTCTCAAATTCTCTTTCTGATATAGTTCCTGGAAAAGTTATAGTTGGTTAAGATCTCTGAATAGCTGAGATGTTCCTCAACAGCTTCTGGTACTCAGTCATATGGCACAGGAGAATTACCCATTACTGTATCTGATCTCATACCCTTAGATTGCCAACTCACCATTTGAACAATTGTTGACATACTGTCCTATAGCCAGTGGATTATGAATTTCTGATGTCAGCCATGTAGTATCATTCATTTTTAAAGGGCCAAGCCGATCTCTTCCACTGCAAGATCTGAAACAGGTAAAAGTATTATCTAAGGGATTGTTTTCAATCTTAAAACACAATTTAAAAAAAAAACTATAATTAAGGTCTGGGGATATAGCTCCGCAGCACAAGTGCCTGCATGGCAAGTGCAAGGTCCCAAATTTGATCCTCAGTACCAAAATAAATACATACATACATACATACATACATACTATAATTAAAATAGTATGCTTTCTCTCTTAAAAATTTTTGTGTAATCAGATAACTCAGTTGTTACATAGAAGCCACCTAACAGACTTTTAAAGTTAAATTTCAAATGCTAGAGACTATAACCACATGGCAAGTGTAGTTCTCTATTCTATAATTGAATTTGGATATGGCCATCACTTACCTGTACACAACTTTTGATATTCCTTTGTCATTTCCATCAATGAGTGTTCCATCCAGGCATCTAAAAATAAATGGGTTCCCAATGGACTGGAAAAAGACTGGCTCATACTTCTGATATACTGTACCTATTACACAACAAAACAAAGACATACTGTTAGCACATGTAACAATCTTAAAATTCCAACCACAGTGTGGTAGTGCACACCTGTAATCCCAGCACTCTACAAGGGTGAAGCAGAAGGATCTAAATTTGAGCCCAGCCAAAGCAACTTACTGAGTCCCTGTCTAAAAATAAAGAAATAAAATAAGTCTGAGGATATAGCGAAGGTTATTGGTTCAATCCCTGGTACTGAAAAAACAAATCCAAATAAAGACCTTCCTATGAAACATAAACATATGATGGAAGAATATGTCTCAATTCCTCCATCCCTTTTAAAACATTTTACCTTCAATCTAGAAATCACATTCTCTCAGAGGTTACTTTTCTCCTTTAAAGAGTCTGGGCCTAACAGCAGATGGAGCACAAAACCAACTATTCACACAGGAGAAAATATGCCTATGTTGCTTTATGATAACATGAACATTATATTTTAAGTTCAGTTTTACAACACACATAGTGTGATCTGACATCAATGAGGAGTCTTTGACAAAATGGTTTTTGTTAATAAACAATGTAGGCATATTTGCAGAGAGCCTAATGTTCAAGCTATTTCTATTACTCACAGAGGAGGAGATTATATTTACAAGGTGCTTCCTATTTGCCAGCCATGTTAATCTATTCATTGATTTTTGTATTATTTTGTTCTTTAGCCTGTTTTACTAAATCCTCAGAGTTAAGTTCATTGTACAAAAGTTTTACAGTTGCTTAGGATCATAAAACGGAATGACTTTTTTAAAGCACATGTCTAACACACACACACACACACACACACACACACACACACACACACACGTGCACATGCACTTTCCACTACACCAAATAATATAAGGTTAGTATAACTAATAACATACATCTTCTAACGAACATTCTTGCCAATGATTTTTGGCAAAGAAACTGCTTTACATTCCAAGTGTAGAAAAAGCAAGAAAGTCTCTATTAAGTTATTTATGGGTTTAGGGCTGGGGATACAGCTCAGTGGCATAAGCATCTGCCTGGCAAGTGCAAGGTCCTGAGCTAAATCCCCAGTACCATAAAAAAAAAAAGTTATTTATGGGTTTAAACGCTTTCATGTTTTAACTCACACCTTTTTAATCTTTAGTTTTTAACTCACACCTTTTCAATCTTCAGTTATTAAGCCAAACTGATTTATTCTCTAATGCTTTTTAAGAAACTTGTTAAAGGGAGCTATATTGTGTTCTAAATGTAACCTATGATTCAAGAAAAGATTCCTTAAAAGAAAAATGCATTTATCCCAACAAATACTCCAGGATACTTTCTAACACACAACATCGTTTATAAGCATTTAATTAACAAATTCAAATTTTTAAAAATCTATAGAAACCCGAGTTTCCAGTTCAATTCTTTAAGGATTACAGGGCTAGGTATTATCAGTAAACAAAAAACTCTTGTCAGTACTAAATTGAGCTGTTACCAGGATACATAGATACAACTGCGCCTTTTGGTACCAGTCCTTTAGTAACGAAGACTCCTCTTCCTGCAGAAACCAATGAGCTAGTTGCTCGGGCAACACTGAAACCCAATGTCTCATAAAGAATTTCTTCTGGTTTAAAAATATTTTGCTGTTGATGTCTCTTTTCAAGCAGATTCACCCTTTGATGCTGAAGTGCCAGTAGGTCTTGATAGTTTGACTTAACAGGTTCTGAAAGTAAGGCCAAGATATCTGATTGTTTATTGAGATCATTTAAGAATAAAGCCTGGAAAACTTTCAGTAATGTTCCTAGGACAGCTTCATCTGAGATAACTTTGTCTTTGGATTCCTCTGGAACATATCGAAGGGTCCTGAAAATGGGAAAAGTTTCCATTCACTACCCTTCAATTGATAAAAGCCACACTGTCTTGATGCTGAGTTACTGGCTTTAACGAACTGTTACACTGTATTCACGTATTTGAAGGGTATCAAACTAAGAAATTCCTTAAAGATTGTTTGGGGTAGCTCTAGGTACCCAGCTTCCAACAAAGCCCACACAAGCAGCCAATATCTATGAAAGGCCCTTTCTGTACCTCATGCTGCCAGCTACTTACAGACCTTTTCTGCAATCACAGGAACAGCCTTGCGGAGGTTAGGAAATTTGCCCAATGCCCTAAAGCTGCCAAGTGACAAAATCCGATGCAGAATCAGCTCTTTCCCTCACTACACTCAACAGCCTCTTAAATGTTATTACCTAACGGGAATCCTCACACTCTCTGCTTTTTGCATAGGCTTGTCGTTTCAAAGACCAGTTTAACATTATTATATTCTTTGTCGCATCCCCTCCCAGATGTACTTCTCCAAGGGCTACTGACTTCCATAACTATGGTATCTTTTTGTTATTGTATTTTTACTTCCGAACAAAAACGGAGCAATTCCGGAACTTTTCACAATTCTATAGTAATGATGCATCTGAATTCACAGTTCTGTAGTGTGAAACTTAATTTTGGGAAACTGGCCTTCAGCCGAAACTAATCAATCAGCTTGGTGAGCACTGATTGGTGCGCTGATTTCAGGGGACCCACTTAGCAAATGGGGCAGGTCTGAAGCATAACCCTAACACTCTTGACGCGCTTTCCGTCGCGCTTTGCTCCTTTCTGTGTGATAGTTACTCCAAGATGTTATCCTCACAGCCTAGCTGACTTCGCAACACAAAAATTACTTCTACGGAACTGTAAAAATAAAGCTTGGTTTTTTTGAGGAGGTTCAAGCGCCTGTGCCCTGGCAGAGAAAAGGGCTGTGCTCACGCAGTACCACACTTGAAGTTTCTGAGTTTTTTGCCCAGATGCTAAGGCCCGGACAATGCAGACCGCAGAGAAAACAGGTGCCACTCCAGGCGGGCAACTCTGACCCGGCGGGCATCCGGGAACAAACAGGCCCCGCCCACCTGAGGCCGCCGCAGGCTTCTGGGCCCCATCCCCCTGGCTCCGCCCACAGCAGGCCCCACCCGCTCTGGGCCACACACCTCACGTCCCGCCCAAATTCAGACGCTGCTCAGACGCGTCTCCACCTCCTCAGCTAGTTTACTAGCCTCAGGACCCTTCCTCCTCGCCTGCTTCCTGGCCCAAGCCCCGCCCCCCTCGGCACCTCGCCCCCTCTGCATCCCGCCCTCCACGGCACCCCGCCCTCCGCAGCCAGCTTCCCGGCTCAGGCCCCGCCCGCTCAGGCCCCGCCCGCTCAGGCCCCGCCCGCTCAGGCCCCGCCCGCTCAGGCCCCGCCCGCTCAGGCCCCGCCCGCTCAGGCAGCTAGTCTGGCCGCTCGTCTGGCCGCTGGAGGCCATTCGGTGTCTGCCGCCTCGGCCTTTGACCGAGCAACCGGGGCGGCGTCAGGGGCTGAAGGAAGCAAGATGCTTGGTCCGGGAGCCCTCTCACCTCGGGTTGTGGCTCAGGTTCAGCGCGATCCAGGGAACGAAGCGATACTTGTAACGGCCCCAGCGCCGCCACAGGCCCCGCAGCAGGCGGCGGGGCATGGCCACCCGCTGCCGTGAAGAGGGCGGTGCGAGAGAGGCGGCGCGGGCCCGCCCTGCCCGGGAGGAGCCAGCCGCACCGACCCGCCCACCGTGGTCCGGCCTGTGTGGTTCCTTTTCCGACCCTAGCGGCCTGGCTGTGAGGCGCGCGGAGTGCATCCCCCGCCAAGTCGCTTCCCCTTTCCCGGGCGCGAGCGGTGGCGCGGACGCGGGCACGCACAGCAGCCCGGTGGGCGCCCGCGGCGGGGTCTGACCGCTTGCCAGGGCCGGTTCCCGGGACGACCCGCCGGTCCCTCGGTCCTTGGTGCCCGCTGTGCGCTGCGTTCCGCGCCTCCCGACCCTCTGCCCGCCCACCGCTGCCTGCAGCAGCCAGAGTCGTCCTGAAGCCTCAACCCTGCTCCAGACGTCGGGCTCTTCCGCCCGGCAGGACCAGCGCACCTTCCAAAAGGCGTCGCTGTGAAGGATGTACAGATATCTAATCACAAAAGAACAAAATATGAGAACACCCTTTTTATTCTAGCTTTCTCTACGTTCTCCCGTGCAACCAAAGGCAAAACTACACAGGCAAAGGACTATTTTTGAAGCAGCTAATTGAGGTACAGTTGGTATACGATCAACTGCACATTTTTAAAGCGAACGACTTGATCTTTTTGGCATCCGTATACACCCGTGAAACTACTACCATAAGCAAGAGAGTGGATGTGTCCATCGCTTCTAAAACTTCCCTTATGACTTTGTATAATCCCCGCTCCCGCCCTTCCCCAGCCGCCAGCAGCTATTGATCTGTGTTCTCGTCCATCAGTTTGATCATGATGTGTGACCCATTTAATAATTCCTTGATTTATTTGGTAAAATTTTGTTCCTAAGTTTTGCACCTGTGCACATGGGCGATATTGTCTGTAGTTTTCCTTAATGTCAGCCTTAGTTATTTTCTCGTTGCGGAGACAAAATACCAAACACACAAAGTTGAAGGAGGAAATTCATGGCACAGTTTGTAGCCGTTTCAGTCCATAGTGGGCTGGCACCAAGGCAGGGTGGCATGGCAGAGGGGAAATAGTCCGTGGCAAAGCGAACAGGAGGCATCAAGCAACAAGCAGCGCCTGCCTTTTCTGTCCCGTTATATTGCATACAGGCTACAAGCCTGTTCATTGGTGCCACTCAGTGGTGTCCAGGGTGGGGCGTACTATCCACACACTAATCCCAGTATCATGCCTTACTCCACACGCACACACCCTGATCCAGCTGCTTTGGGAACTCCGCACTGTGACTACACAAGGCTTTGGGGGAACATCCAGGTACAACCATAACAACGTCTTTTATCAGTTTTGACATTTAAAGTAATTTTAGCCTCCAAGTACGATGGGAATTAGTCCCTCGTTAAGGGAAATTTGAAAGGACTTTTCCAACTTCCAACTCATCTCCCCCCTACACACACACACACACACACACACACACACACACAACTTGGACAAAGCTTAGTTTCAACAGGGGCAAACTATAAGAATCTCTTAACCATCTTCAAATCAACACGTGTTTAAGAAATAAATATGTTGGTGCCTTTTTTTTTTCAGACTGGAAAGTTGATTTCCTTGATGTTGCCTCAGAGTGAGGGTGAGTCTCAAAGTCAAAATTGTACAGCTCAGACATAGTGAATATCTGCAGATACCAGTGGCCTTAGGAATAATTCATTCTATTCTGAAAGAAATAAAGGGGGAAAATATTCTGCTATTGTCTCTGTTTCACTCTTCTGTCTAGGATACTGGCAAACTCTAGAGACTTCCCCTTCAGGCTCTGGTTAGTCCATAGTTACTGAACTTGCTAAATGGCGTCAGTTCAGCTCTAGGATGTATTACAAATGGCACATGAAGAAAAATTTGTGTATATTTTCAGTGCTCATTATTTAGGTTATGATAATTTTTATTTAGCTAAGAAATTCATGAAAACAACATTCTTCTGAGAACAAATGGAAACATGACCCTAAAGTCTCCTTTAAACAAACTTTGTACTTCCTACCTCCATCAGTCCTCAACCCTGGACAGCTGCTCAGCAGGCGTGTGTTCCACCAGTCATGTTTCTGTGCATTTACATTCCTGTGTATGTCCCCATGGAACATAGCATTTGTGTGAATGTTTTTAAAGTGCTGCCATAAGTATCTGCAATTTTTTCTTTCACCTTAAAAAAATAATTCCAGTCCTAGGGATTGGGCCCAGAGCCCTCATAATGAGCTACCCTTTCATATTTTTTATTTTGAGGCAGGGTCTCACTAAGTTACCTGGTTGAGCTCAAATCTGGGCTCTTCCAACCTTATCCTGTCATGTGCTGGAATTATAGGCTTGTGCCCCTATGCCCAACTGTGATTTCTTTTATTTACGCAAAGATGTATCTTGGAAATCTACCTAGGTAAGTTTATGCAAGTCTACTTCATCCTTTTATTTCTAGGATTTCATCTAATTTAATATTTTTTGAAATTTTCTGGTAGGCATACTTTATGTAATTTTTTTAAGTTCTATTATTGACTGACAAGAATTTTATGTTTTAAATTTGAAATGAGTGATGCGTATCAAGTGCTTTTCTCTGCTCCTTATTGAGATGACTGTATAGTTTTTGCCTTTTTCTGTTAACATGGTAAATTAGTGATACCTTTTCAAATGTTAAACCATCCTTGGATTCTGAGACAACTCTTCTAAGTTCTTTCTTTATTTTTTAAAGTTAAAAATTCCTTAGTTTTTAAATTCCTGGTACCACTACCACAATTTACAGGGCAATATACCTGTTGTTGTGAAAAGAAAGAAAAAGACAAAGTACAACAGAGAAAAGACCTCAGGAATGTACATCTAATTGACACTGCATTGCATTCACCAATAGCTGCACTTTTTGCAAACTGTGGCTATGACAGTCCTGAACCAGAAGGGTTTCCTGTTTAAGCTGCAGTGACTTTCTGTCGATGGATCATCTTTCCTTCTGTGGCATATTTTTACAGTTCCTCTAATGCATTTGACTGTCTCAAAGTAACCTGTGGCTTTCCTGACAACTCTACTCTCTCTCCTGTTAAGAACAGTAGCTCTTTTCTGTTGTTTTCTAGAAACCTCCAGCTACCATATCCACCTCTTCCACCACCAGATCCGTAACTGCCACCATAGAGACTGCCAGAGCTGCTTCCAGCAGAACTGCCCCTTTCATGGGTCCATAATTTGATGGCTGCTGTCCACTAAAATTTCCAAAATCATTACAGTTCCCACCACCACCAAAATTTCCTCTGTTGTAACCATCATATGCTCCTCCACCACCACCATATCTGCCACCTTGTTTTCCATATCCTGGTCCATCACCACCATTCCCTCCTCTACTTTTGTAACCAGGGCCACCACCATAGTTTCCGCCATAACTACCTCTGCTGCCACCTCCTCCACCCCCATAATCTCCTCTTCCACCGAAGTTTCCACCACAGCCAAAATTCCCTCCACCACCAGCAAAGTTTCCTCCACGACCCATAAAATTGCCAGATCCACCTCTACGACCTCTTTGTAATCCATTAGACTGCATCTCTTATTTAGAAAGGATCTTTTTCGCTTCACAGTTATGCCCACTAATAGTATAGTATTTCTGAGCAACAATTTTATCAACAGTATCGTGATCATCAAAAGTTACAAAAACGAACCCTCCCCTTCTCCCGCTCTGCCTGCCTCCCGTAATTTTTGTAGTTTCAATCCTGCCATATTTTTCAAGGTAGCCTCTCAAATTATGTTCATCTGTATCTTCTTTAATACCGCCAGCAAAAATTTCTTCACCGTTCGATGGGCACCAGGCTTTACTGAATCCTCTAGAAACAGCTCTCTTTGTTTCCACTACAGCCCATCAACTTTGTGTGGTCAAGCACACTTTGCTGCATCCGCTTCCTCAGCACAAGACTAAGTCACAAAACCAGAGCCCCTGGAGCGTTCTGTTTGGGGATCTCTCATCACCACATAATCTGTGAGTGTGCCCCAGTTCTCAGAATGTTCTCTTAAACTATCATCTATTGTTGCAAAGCTCAGACCACCAATTAAACAAGTTCCTCAGCTGCTCTCGTTCCTTTGGATCATGGCCCTCCTCCCCCTCAGGGTGGTGACAGCAACGGCCTGAGTCAAGCTGGCAGCGACCAGGCTGCGGGTTTACCTGCGTTCTGAGACCAGACTCGCCTCTTGCAACTCAAGTTCAATATGGGACCAAGAGGAAGAGCTAAATTAGTTCCTTTTAGATCAGACCTGATAGTTTGTTTTATATGCTACTGTTGCCATCCTGCTATCTATTTTGAAGTATGTTTTTAAATTTTTAGATAGAATTTGCCAATGAAAACATCTGGACATGTAGTTTTCTTTGATAATAAATTCAAATTCTTTTAAAGATGTAGGGCTATTAGCCCGGCGTGTTGGTGCACGCCTGTAATCCCAGCACTTGTGAGGCTGAGGCAGGAGGATCCTTTCGAGACCAGCCTGGACTACAAAGTAAACTCAAGGCCAGCCTAAACTGCATAGTGAGACCCTGTCTCAAAAAGACAAAAAAAAAAAAAAAAAAGATGTAGGGCTATTCAAAATTTTTGTTCATATCATGACAACTATGGTAAATTACACTTTTATGAAATTTGTTCATTTTTGTCTAACTTTTAGGCATAATTGTTTATATATATTGTCTTAGTGTCCTTCTTATGTCTGTATTATGTACAGTAATAACCCCTCTTTTATTCCAATATTTGGTGATTTGTGTTCTATTTTCTATTAAGCATGATTAGGAGGTTGTCAATTTTTTTGAGGCAACAGCCTTGATGTTATTGATTTTTCCTGTTTGACTTTTATTGTTTATTGATTTTTCAATTTTGGTCATTTCTGTTATTATTTTATACTTTCCACTTACTGTGATTTTATTTCACTTTGCTTTTTCCAGTTTCCTAAACCTAAATATTTGATTTCTGATTTTAGTCCTTTCTTATCAATATAGATATCTAAAGTTACAAATTTCCTTCCAAACATTACATTAGCTAAATCCCAGGAATTTTGATATGTTGTATTTTTATTATGATTAAGTACAAAACAGTATAAAATTTCCTTTATGATTTGTTTTTCAATCCATTGATTATTTAGAAATGCGTTTGTCATTTTTAAATATTTAGGATTTCTAGATACTATAACGGGTTTTAAATTTGATTCTGTTATGATCAGAAAACATCTGATTTCAGTTTTTTAAAATGTATTGACTTAGAAAAATGTTAACTTATTTTATGTCTTAGCATGCACTTTCTCAGTGCACGCACCACATGCTGTCAAGAACAGTGCATTTTGTTATTGTTTGGTTCGTGCTCTACAAATAGTAACTAGGTCATGGTGGTTTATAGCGTCTTTAGATCCTTTGTGTCTTTAAAGATTTACATAAAATTTTAAATACAGATAAATAAGGAACGAAAAAGCAGCAGGTGATTTTATAATATAGCATATATTTCTAACAAAATGTTAGTGCTAGTACATCTGGAGAGACGCTGCTGTCCCAATCTGTGCGCTTCTGACTTATTTCCCTACGTCCTGTTGTTTTCAGTTGCCCAGAATACACTACTCCACTGAAGGTGAGAACCTGCATGCTGCCTTTTCCCATTTAAATCCCATCTACACAGTCACAGAAATACCATATAGGAAAGATAATCTTTAACATAAATATCCTAAAAGTCCATGAATATGGTATGGGTCCCTCGTGCATTATAACTTCCAGAGCTCAAAATAAGATGTAACTTGATTCTTCAACAATTTACTAAGCACCTGTTTTGTCCTAGGCTCTCGTGCAGGAAACAAATATTTAAGTAAACACATGCATAATGTCCTAAAGCAATGCCCTCAGGAAAACAAGGCAAGGTTTTGAGAAGAGTGGGATGGGTGTCCTTTGTCGCCCCTTGAGAACACTGTCTATACCCTGGGGAACTAATTGATTGGCTCCCTGGGATTCCTCACTGGGGAGCACTGGCAGGAAAGAGCAGGGAGGGAGGAGAGAAGGGCGGAGGTCCTTGCGAACTGACTGTGTACTGACGAAAGGTTCTAGCTTCTTCTGTGTTTCTTTCATCCTGGAAGCAGTAAGAATGCTCCGTTATTGCTAGCGGTTTCGGGTCCTTACCAGGTCTTTGTGGTTTCCATTCGCCGCGCCTGTGCCTTTGTACAGTTCCCCTTAGAGTGTCTTCTGTTGTGTACAGGTCATCTGTTGCCTGCGGGCACCCTGCTCTCCTTGTGTGGGTCACTGGGTTGAGAATAGGATTGCAGCGTTGGATGGCGCAATGGCGTGAGCGGTGAACGCCTGAGACCTACCTGACGAGAAGTCCGCACAGTTGGGGAAATGTGCGGAGAGAGTCTCTGAACAGAAAAGGAAAGGCACCGAGGTGGGAGGAACTTGACTTGCTAAGGGAAAAGAAGTCCACCCTGACTGGAACCCGGTAAGGGAACGGGAAGGGTGAGGTCAAGGACAAATTGAGGAGACCAAATCTTGTCTGTCCTGGTGAGCAGATGCGGTTCTCTGTGTAGTGAGAAACTGATGGAGGCTTTTAGAGATGGGGATGACAAGAGCCGACCCATAGCTTCCAAAGATCACTTTTGTTATGTACTAGGTGGAGAGCGGCAGGCAGTTGTCCCGCCAGCAAGGTCAGGCGGGAAGCCAGTACAGTTCAACCGAGAGATGATGGGGGTGGGGACGAGGGCGGTAACAGAGGGGGCGGGCAGGTGGACTGGGCTTATGTTTGGAGGCGGAACCGATAGGACTTGCCGATGGATTAGATGTGGTAGAGTTCTGAAATGTATGAAGTTTTGAAATGCTTATGAAAAATGTCAAGTTATGAGTTGGCTATTCACATTTGGAGCTCCAAACCACAGCGGGAGATAAAATTAGCAGCTTCAGCCAGAGGACCCAAGGAAATCATCTAGGAAGAAAATGAGCATCGGCCGAGCCATGCCTAAGAGTTTCCAAAAGTGCAGACTCTTGATGGCTTAAGCAAGAGCAGTTTTAACATCTAGTAGATTTTTATTATTTTGGATGAGTTAATAAATAAATATTTTAAATTTATTGATTTTAACATGGATATTGATATAGTAAGTATCTATGGATAAAAGCTACATAACAAAAGTTATTTAGGAGCTTTTGATAATTTTTAAAACCTGGTCTTTCTTTTTGGGGGGTGAGTGCTGATGACTGAATCGAGGACTTTGCCCAGGCTAATCAAGCACACACTCTAGGACTGATTTACACCCCTGGCCTGAAAAATTTTTGAAGTTTGTATCTGAAGACAAAAATGTTTGAGAATTATGAGCCACATATTATGATTCAAAATTTTTACAAGCAAAGGACATGACAAGGAATTTCATCAAGTTGTAAAATTAATTCCAATTCTACGAATTGCAGGTACATGTGGTGAAATTAGGCACTAAGTATCTTGGGGGTTATTTTATGCCCCATGACACAAAATAGTGCGTGAAAAGGAGGAGAAAAATGGTCTCTTGTTAGTTTTTGTGTGAATTAGCAAAACCTTCATTTTTCTCCAGCTACTCTACTGCCATCTACAGGAACGTAAGTGAAACATATCCACAAATCGGTAGGATTGCAGCGTGCCTGACGGTCCATTGAATTGTACAGTACAACTGAGTGCGGCAACCTTGAGTGCCCACCAGAAGATTCTGTGGCAGCAGTTAGTGCTAAGCTGTGCGGCCAGGAAGTCTGAGGAGTGCTGGCATGAGCACAGGGGCAGAGCTGAGGGGCAGTGAGTTCAGGCAACAAGAATGCAACAATTACACAATATATTGTACTAGAGAAAGTTTCAGTCCGAGTAATTGGAAAACATTGATTCTTAATGTGGTAGGCATCAGATAGGCATTGAGGATCCTTAAGCAGGCCACAAGCTGGGATTAAGAATATAGGAATCCTCAACCAATAGTGCTGGCAGGATGCCTGGAAGGATAAATGGGTGAGTGGATGTGTGGTTGGCTAAATAGCCAGCTGGAAGAAAAGTGGTTTGCAAACAGGAGACCAGGAAAGAAGGCATAAAGCTTCTCGATATTGTCTCTTCCCTTTTTTTGCAGACTATTCAAAGGGGGTCCAGGTTTTTAATAGGAACACTTTGTTGAGCAACAAAAGTCAAACCTAGGTTTTAGACTGGGAAGATGGGTTTTTCGGTGATTGCCTTAAGGGTTTTTTCCCCCTTAGTTTCTTTTTTTTTTTTTAGTGTTTTTTTTTTTAAGACAAAAGAATGGAGACATATGAACCAGAGTAAGCCACAAACAATACCAAAAATACAAAACCATACAGAATATAGTAGGGAATTAGCACTGGACATTGTACTACACAATGTTATCTTCACATTAGTTAACACACAAACATTAAAGGAAATACCAAATTATAGAGAAGATAGTAGGGAATTTGCACTGGATGCCATATAATATAAAGTTATCTTCACTTCTGTTAATACAAAAACGACTGAGGAAATACAAAATTATAGAGGACATAGAAGGTAATTAGCTCTGGATGCTGTCCTACATAGTGTTACCTTCACATTTGTTACTCAGTTACACAGATGATGGCCCATTTGATCATTCAATTTTCTCCTCCCTCATCTCCGTTGCCCTACCACTCAATCAGTCATCTTCCCTGTGATAATAACTGTATTCCTGGGTTTATCTATACCCCTGGACTCTCACCTTGGGAAGAGATATAGCTGCCTCAGACTATACTATAACATACATGGGTGTATACAAACTGCCATGGTCAGAGGTGGAAAATCACCTATGCTCACAGCGGACTGCCCGGCTCCGCCCCATCACCGTGCTATGGGTGGGGGCAGGTCCAGTCTGTGGGGCGCCCTCAGCGGGGCCCACAGTGGAGCAGCCATGGGGCACGTGCCCCTGTCAGGGCACCCTCAGTGACCCGTTCAGCTCTGTCCCGTTGCTTCGATGCCGGAGGCCCTTTCTTCTCCTGCTCCCTCCTCCTGATCTCCAGTATTACTGTTCCCCACCCCTTGCAGCTGGGCATTGGATGAACTTACCATGCTTGATATAAGGGCTTGAAATCTGCCCGGCCCGTTCTCACTGTGTTAGTTCAGGGTATGAACTGAGTTTAAAGATTAGTTCTAGAATAGAATTGGAGGATTTTCTCAGGTCTGCTGTATAGTGTATGTTGTTGTTTTTCAGACTCCCGGTCTGTTGTTTTTCATCTAATTTGTTGCTATGGGTTCATGAAAGGTTCATTTGTGCAGGCTGTAAGGAGACCCTCTCGGTGCTCACATTAACAGTTTGGGGTGAGTCCTGAAGACCGTGGATTCGTCCCATTGTTGCCAGGAACAGGCGGTGCTTGCTCAAGCCGCCGAGACTCAAGGTGCTCCCAGAGAGTTCAGGGTGGGAGCTGAGTTCCAGCAACCCAGCTCGTGCTTCCTGCCTGATGTTGGAGTAAGAAGGGCGTGGAGCCACGCGATCCACCTCCATCTGCATCTCCCTCCCGTTGCAGGGCTTGAGCTCCTGTCTGCTCCTCGGCCGGATCCCTGGGAGCCGTGGTGGCTCACCGCTGAGGTTCCCCACTGCTCTCCGCCGGTAGCCGCTCACCCAGCAGAGAGGCCACCACCTCGAGGCAGGCACAGAGCCGGCGTGGTGGGCTGTGTACTAGTTGCATTGATTCTCTCCAGGAGCTGATTAGGAAGGTTGTTGCAGGGTGGGAACTCTGCCCCAGTGGCTGTCGTAACTTCTCATCCTCACACTGGGTTCGACAACTTCTCCCGACCGCCATCGCCTCTTTTCCTGGCTGTGCCCTCCCCTCTCTGGCCCTGGACGAGCTCTCGGAACTCCGCTCTCCCCTGGCCGAGTCGGGAGGCCTCTGTGAGCGTGGATCTCCAAAGCTGAAACTGCGAATGCCGGAAGGAGGGCGTGGGCCAAGGGTGTGTTTGGAGGGGTGACTTCCTCCTTCTCCTCTCCCTCCGCCATGGCGCATCTCTGATCCTTTCCTCCAGGAGAGGTTTTGCTTACTCTTTCCGAGGGCTTCAGTTCCCATTTCAGATCCTTCCTGAGTTCAGGATACCCACCTCTTTCCCTTCTATCCTTCACATATTGCTATATGCCTGTATTCCTTTGTCTGAGTGGCATTCCTCCGGGAGGTTCTCTCTCTGCTGCCTACCCAGTCGCCATCTTGAAGTCCTCTCATAACATTTATTTAGTTATTTGTTTCTTTCTAATGAACTGACCATTACATTTCTAAAGTTCTGAAATGGCCAACAGACCATAGAAAAATACCACTTTAGGCTCCTGCTTGAAACCAACAGCTTCAGAAAACTGCTGGCCTTGATTCAGGGCCACCTTAGTTTCATAAGAACATTGAGATTTCTGTTCTAGTCCTAAAAGGGGTGAGGTAAAGTTGATTTTGAAATGTTGCCCAAGTCAGCGCACCAAGATCACTCCTACATCAGAATTTATTCTGCTGCCCTCTACTGGACATTGCACAAATGTAAAAGTAATTCAGCCACTGATAGCAAATTCATGAAGCCTGAATTGTCTTTTGAAATTCAGAAACTCAAGCCCTAAAAAGAAAAGACAGAAATAAGAAATCAAAGTATCATACAAAAAGGAAATAAAATCAAAACAAAAAATATGCAAATTTAGAAATACTTTCTAACTTTTTATTTTGAAAATTTTTAACCTACAGAGAAGTACAATGAATAACCATATATCTTTTATCTAGGTTCATGTAGTTGACATTTTGTTAACATTCTGTAGTATTCTCCAACTTTTCTCACACATATATATATGGATATATGCATTTTTTCTTTTGTAAACGTTCTGTCATTTAGCTTCCCAAGAATGGCATTTTTCTACATATTTCTAATACCATGATCACATCTTTTAAAATGATCATTTATTCAGGATTATGAATATACAGTCCATATTTAAATTTCTCTATTTGTTTAAAAAATGTCTTTTGTAGCTATTTGCTATTTTATCTGTTTTTCAAATATGGATCAAAGTTCACACATTGCATTTACTCTATTTTAATTCGGACTAATCACCTGTTGCTTTTGCCTACTTTTCATGATACAAAACTTTTACAGGTCTCTTGTCTTTCATAGTGATCCACGTTCAGCAGTTTTCTGATTATGTTTTCATAATTCAATTCAACTGAAATAGTTTTGGTGCAAACACACACACACACACACACACACACACATGCACACAGTGTTTAGTTTCAGGCTCTCCCCCTACTCTTGATGCTATGGCTTTTCTTTCCTTTATTTTATGAGAACATAATGCAAAAATGTCAAGTGGCAATGAGCAGACTACCAGTGGAAGATCGGTTTTCCCCTGTAGTTAATAACTGACCCGTGGGTGGTGCTGTATGGCCATGTGAATGTCCTGGCTCCCAACAACATTTCAATATGTGATTTCAGCATCAGAGAAGATTCTTGCCTTAGTCAATTATTACACTGGGGGTGTGTGTCACAAAATGACCCATTTCTATCAGTTCTTCTGTATTTGATAGGTGTTAACTGGTATTTTCCTATAAAACACAATTTTTCTTTTCCTTTTCCTTCTCCTTATCCTCTAGTAATGACTGTGGATTCATAGATTGCCATAGTCTGGATCTGGATGTCCCTAAAGGCCCCGTGTGTTAACAGCTTGGCCCCTTGTGTAGCACAACTAGGAGACAGCGGAACCCTTAGGAGGTAGGGACCAGTGGAAGGAAGTTTGGTAACTGGGGGATGTGCCCCCAGCCCCTCATTTTCCTTCCTCTATCTTTGCTTTCCAATTATCAGGAGGTAAATAGGCCTCTACCATCCAATTCCTCTATGATGAACTGCCTCACCACAGACATGAAAACAATGGGAAGTTACCGTGGACAGAAACCCCCGAACTGTGAGGCCAAATAAATATTTCCTCCTTTTCAGTTGTTTAGCTCATACTTTTTCACAACGTTGACTAACGTATGGACCTTTTAAAATCAGAGTGTTAGTGTTATTATTCCAACTGATGGTCAAATGTCCCAGTTTTTTTTGTTTTTTGTTTTGGAGACAGGTCTCACTATGTTCAGGCTAGCTCTGAACTCCCTATGTACCCAGGCTGGCCTCAAATGTATGGTGATCCTCATGCCTCAGCCTCCCAGAGTTCTGGGATTATAGGGTTATAAAATCCATGCCTAGCTGCCGTTTTTTAAATATAGTTTTCAGCAACTGTGCATCTGTTTCCTATATCTTAGCTTTTAAGTGAAAGGAAATGGATCTTACACAAATAGCTGCTCCCAATTTGGAGCAACAAAATAGAAAATGCGCCTAATATGTTTTGCTTTCTGAAAGCACATAGAGCTCCAAAGTTAATGGGACTATGTCAAAAAGAACATAACTTGATAGAGCTGCTTGTGATCCCAGCACTTGCCCAGGGTGTCCCAGGACTGTGGGACTGCAGGACTGCAGGGCTGCAGGCCAGCCTGGGCAGTTCAGTAGCTTAGCAAGAGCTTGTCTCAAAATGAGAAATAAAAAAGGGCGAGGGATGTCACTCCGTGTGAAGGCCATGGAACTGATCCCCAGTCCCACCAAACAAAACAAACAAAAACCCTGCCCCAGGGCATGCACACTCACAATTGGAATTTAATACCACTTGATTCTTCTCTACCTGCTCACGTACACATTTGTATGTCCTTCTTTGCACAGTGAAAACCCTGTTTCTCAAAAATATCAACATATTTTATTCTGTTCTACATGAAATGATTTCAAAATTACATGACTACCAAAATACATATCTCTTTGAATTTTTTCTCCTTTGAATAGATCTCACTAGAGGTGTACACTTAGGAAATTGATATCTTAAGTTACTTGTTAAAATGTTTCATTGAAGTTAGAAATCAACTATAATTTTTAGTCTATAGTTTGTCCTTGCCATTTAAACTAACCTAAGTTGAGCATGTTTTAGCTTCTGTGTGCATCCCAGAGGACACAGAAATAAGTAAGATTCTGTTTAGCTTTGAAACTTTCCTATAGAGTAAGAGAGAAGTGACCCAATCATTACAGTGCAGCAAAAGATGGGCCAATGCAAGCTGACTCCTGGATGGCCAGGTACTATAGGAGAGAACCACCTTACTCAGCCTGGGTAGGCGTGACTTCCTAGAGAATTTAAGACTTCCAGGTTGAACTTAAAGAACGTGGGAGTCAAGTGATGAGGACAGGGTGCCCTGATAGAGGGTGTGGGGTGGGAAGAGCAACTGTGCCTATTCTGCAAAAGAGCAGGGGCTGAGGAAGCAGCTTGGTGATGGCCAAGTGACAGGGCAGGAAGCCAGACTTGAACAAAAACCAGATCCTGAAAAGAACTTTCCAGCCGTGCTGGTTACTGGGGTTTCCTCCTCCAGTCCTTGCTCCCTGTACATTACTTTACTCTTGTTCCTGGACAATCTTGCATATCCACATTTCCCTTTTACACTCAACCAGATGTACACTCGCTTCTTTCAGTCTGTTCCAGGAACTGAGGACTGGTCCCTGCTGTTCACTTTCTGAGGTTTTCAGTCCTTATCTGACTTGATGTTTGTGTCTTTCAAAATTACTTTTTGTCTTAGTCACTTTCCTTGTTGCTGGTACACAATACCCAACACTCACAACTTACAGGTTTGTTCTGGCTAACAGTTTCAGAGGTCTCCATCCAGCCATGCTGGGCTGGCTACAAGGGAAAAATGGCTACTCATGTCATAGCAACCAGGAAAGAGAGAGAAGGGTGAACCACGGAGGGAAATACAACCTTTCAGATCACAGCCTCATTGACCTGCCTCTCCTGACTAGGCCCCCATCCCTGCAGCACACTTGGTTGTAAAACTCACCATGGAATGAATTCATACCAAGTATAGTGCCCCTGCGATCTGATCATCTACCAAGAGCCTCGCCTCTGAGCACAGGAGCTTTTCTGGAGACTCTACACCCACATCCCAGCACCTCTCTTAAACCTTTCTCCACTCATGATTTTACTTCTTTTTTTTCTACTTTTCTAAATGTGATCTCCCATCTATTTACTATTCTGCTTCCTTTCTGCCTGTATCTGAAATCTTTGTTTTCATCTAAGGCCTGGTCTTAGTCATTTCTTCTCACTAAACACCTACCTTGAGTATTCCTACCTACTATTAGCCATTACACTCACTGTAGTAGAAGCTATCAGTGACTGCCTGATGTCCATTCTTCTTCAACTCATTGAAGAGGTGGGGAATTCAGAAGCTGATTAGGATACTTTAACTTCATCAGTGGACTAACTCATTGAGGAGATCACAATTGATGCTATTGAGATACTGGAAACTTAGGAGGTGGGGCCTAGTTGAAGAGAGTAGGTTACAGAGGAGTGATCTTGGGGTTCATATCTCCTCCTTGCGCCTTCCTTTCTCTTTCCCTCTCTGCTTCCCAGGTGCCATGAGGTGAGCAGCTTTAATCCACATCTTTCTGCCATGATGTTTCTGCTTTGCAACAGGCCCAAAAGCAGTGGAGTCAGTTTCCTGTGGATTGAAACCTCTGAAACTGTGAGCTAATATAAACCTTTCCTTCTTTAAAGTGTTTGTGCCAGGCATTTTGTCATAGTGATGGAAAGCTAGTATGTGTGTGAAAATGTGTCTCAGTCTTCTCATTGCTGAGACAAAATACCTGACATCCAAAGTTAAAAGAGGAAAGGTTTATCGTAGCTCACAGTCTGTAAAGGTTTCAGTTTATAGTTGGCGGGCTCCAAGACAGGGAGGAATAGCAGAGGCAAAACAGTTCACGGTGGGCAGAAGGCAGCAAACAGTGAAGGAGAGAACAGTGAAACAGCAAGCAACAGCAGCAACAGCGACAGCCATCTTCCCTCCCTCTTCTATGCAGCCTATGCACCCTTGGGGGGGGGGGAGCACTCATACCCTAGCACTGCACTACGAATCAACCCCAGCATCACACCTTTAATCCCAGTGTCACACACTCTAGATCCAGCCTCATCTGAAAAGCTTCACCTGTGACTGCATGAGGCTTTAGGAGGACATCTAGAGACAAGCCATAGTAATATGCTAAGGTTGTCTGTTTCCCAAACAGAAACACAACCTTTTCATTCTCCTTTTCTTTCCTGGATTACAAATTGAAGACCAGAGGTGGAGTCTAAGAAGCCTCACGGTAAGGAGAGTGCAACAGAAAGGTAAAACACAGCAAACGTTGCTGAGTGTAGGCCTAATGCCATCCTTGGACTGCCAACTTTAGGCCTTTTCTCGTGTGAAAAAAAACATCTCTGTGTGGCCAAGCCACAAAGGAATGATGCTTCTGATAGGTGTGCCGTGATTTGAATGTTACACAATGTATATACATACTGAGACATCACATAGTATTCCCACATGTATACAATTTAGACATGTCAGCATGTGTGCAAAGCTGTGTATATTCACATATATATTGTAGCTCTATGTAGGAGGCCTGGGAACAAAGACACCCAATAGTAATAGATGTATGGACCACTCAGATTGTGGTTTATTGCTTTTTACATGAATAGTTAAGTTATTCACCTTAATATAATCATTGATAGTCTTTTTTTCCCTTTTGAGACAGAATTTCACTATACAGTTCAGGCTGGCCTTGAGCTCACTTTGTAGCCCAGGCTGGCCTCAAACGCAGTGGTCCTCCCTGGTGCTGGGATTATAGGCATGCACCACCACATAGCTGGATTTTTTGTTGTCTTTTTGAGACAGGGTCTTGCTGTGCAGTTCAGGCTGGCCCTGAATTCACTTTGTAGCCCAGGCTGGTCTCGAACTCGCAATGATCCTCCTGCCTCAGCCTCCCAAGTGCTGGGATTATAGGTATGCACCACCATACCCAGATCAGCTGGATTTAGATGTGATGTTTTCATGTTTTTTATTTGTTCCATCTGTTCTTTTCTTCTGATTCCTCTTTTCTTGAGTTAACTGAACTTTAAGAATTTATTCTTTTAATATATAAAATTATACACAATATGGTAGTACTTAATGTCTGATAGACATATACACTGTGTTGATTTTGCTTTTTAAACATCAGTTCTCATCAAAGGAATCAGGGTCCTTGGACAAAATAGCTTCTTCAAGGACCAAATCAGAAAATGCATAAGACGGGGGTGAAAGTATGCAGCTGTTCAAATAATGGTTCCTTCTGAGGGACAGAGGCTGAACCCCACAAGCTCTTCATCAAATATATGACAATTTGACCAAATACATGACATTAACAAGTATGTGGGAGAATACTCTTCCTAATAGCAAAATGTCAGTGCAATATAGAAGGAATGAAGGAAATAAAATAAGTCATTTGAAAACTAGCTAAGAAAGTTAAGAGAGCTAGCACTGGGCAGTTAGAATACTGCCTCCATAGAATACTTACAGTTGTTAACTGCAAAGTGAATGGGTACCGTCAGAGGCTATCACAGTCTCACTGGCAATGGGACAAACAGACCTCCGAGCCTTCTGCTATGACGTACAAAGAAGCACACAGCAGTACCTCTGTGATGCTTCAGCCTAAACTGCACGTTCTGAATCTAATCATTAGGAAGCATGATATAAACTAACTTCTATAAAACAACCTGTAAGCATTAAAAACATTAAAGCCATGCAGATCAAGGAAGAACTAAAAAAAGGCTTGGAACTGAATGAAACTCAAGAAATATGACACTAAGACCAACATGTGATCTTGGTTTGGATTCTTTTGATAAAAAAAGATGTAAGTGGACAGCTAGAGAAACACGATTGGCGTCCTTGGGTGAAGGGTATGTAGGAATTATTTACTGAGATCTTGCAAGCTATTTGTTAGTATGAAATTATTTAAAAAGACCCAAAAGTAACAAATTTGTTCAAAAACTTTTATTTACTATAAAGACAAAACACCAAAATAGGTACAAATACTATAAAATTGGTTCAATGGGGTAAAAATTTTAATTAAAATATCTCAATATATTTAAAATAACAAAGGATACATTTAAGCCAAATTTTCTTAATCCAGAGATTTTTTTTTTCTTTTTCGTAACATTTGCTTACACAGTAAGGTGCTACTAGAAGTTAGCCCTTAAGCCCTGGAAGTCTTAGGAATCATAGTCACACAGCAAATATAATTTCATTGTGAAAGTGAACTTTGGTAGAAGAAAAATCTATAGGACACCTGAGGTAGTAGAAACTGAAATAAACAGCAGTAGACGTTATTTACAACTTGAGTACCAAATAACATTAAGAACACAAAAATAATTACACAATACAATTTTCAGTCCAGCTTTGATCCAAAGAAAATAAGAATATTACATCACATTTGCATTGAAAACAAAACAAAAAAACAAAACACCACAATTACCAGCAAGCTGAGGGAACTGCAAACAAACTCAAACACAATGGATTTTGACATCTAGAGACAGTCTGAGTTTGAAATGTGGTGGGCATGGTGATCTACAAAGTAATACTGATTAGCTGAGCTTCCTCAGTTTATACAGTTTACATTTCTGTCAGATGCCAAATTAATCTGACCAATGATCTTCCAGTACATAAAATGGCAAGAGTGCATCCTTTAAAGCTTGCACGTGAGAGACTTGGAATAATCTTATTAGAACTGTGAAAATTCTAAGTAGTAAAAAAAAGCAGGTACAACACATTCAGAACTACCAAACTTCACATTTCTGTACTACTTTTAACTCTTCGAATATTGCCAATCTTCCAAAACAAAGGAATGTAAAATTTCACTAAGAAACACAATCACATAAAAAACTGCTTTTAAAAAATTATATGCAATATATCCCTGTAAACTTTTCTTGTAACTTACTTTACTTCCAATTTGTGTTGTACATTTAAAATGTACTCTATATAGCTTATTTAGTTTATCCTGAGTCTTTGAGAATAACCAATTCTATTTCACACTGGCATCTGAAGAGTTAAAACTTTACATCTCAAAGATATATTTAATAATCAGTACTTGATTTAAAAGACTCACACACAAAAAAGGATAAAAGCGCTACCATTTCCCTCCAGGATTCCATGCATCTGAATTCAACTCCAGACTAAAACCATTAAATAATTGTGCAACATCTAAAGAACTGATACGAAAATAAAACTCAATTTCACTTTTTTCTGATCATATTCTCTAACTTCAAAACAAATTTACTGTTAAAACATTACTGATTGGTAGTTAAACACATTAATTTTTCTTTAATTATCTATCAGGCAGACCTAGTGTAAAAGGCTGATGCATGGTAGAAGGAAACAGTTACTTGTTATATTCAGTGGTAATGATAGGTGACAGAGTGGTACGTAGAGTCAGACCTAAGTGGTGCGAAGTTTCCTACACTTTAGCAAGGAAACAAACATTAAAAAAAATTCAAATAAATTTCAAGGTAGTCTTGCTCTTGGTTGTGAGCTGTATCACAGAAGACAGTTGTTTTTGTTAATTTATATTTAACCTGCTGAGCAAGATGACTCATTCAATGTAGCAGTAGATTATATCCCAATTTTCAAAAAATTAAACCTGTATTTAAATATTCTTGCAGTAGCAATGTATTTAATAAAGTCTAGTTCACACCTACTTCAATTTTTTTTCTAGTTTGAAAAGATCACCTTTCCCTGAATATTAAACAAAAATGGAGGTGAAATGAAAATACAGAACCATAATTTCCAAAAACGAAATGAATGGGCCAACAGTAAAATGCACAATGAACCACAAATGCCAGGCATTAAAAAAATAAAAGTCAACTGTGGGTCATGAAGAAGTCATCACCTTTAAAAAATATATGTATTTACTGCTACTCATAGCATACTCTGACCTAAAAGAGGCAGATACTGATTTTTATAGCCAGTGACCAAAAACCTGAATGGAATTATAGAACCCCCTGCTTGTGATCACTAAAAGAAATGGAAGAATAATTGAAACATTAAAATAGATCCTGAGCCCCTCAGCTGCTAATATTGCTGAAAAAGTGCTCCAAAAACATTATGCTTCTGTTATTTAGTCATGCAAACTTCATTGCTTTCCTGTTTACCTAGGGCCAGTTCTTTGAAAGGCACAGTTTACAGTTTCTGCACAAGTGTAGACTTTTGCATACTGAGCTTAGGTACAGATCATGATTTGTCAATCACATACTTAGGTAAGGGTTCCCCACTGGCCTTATCATAACTGTTCAGTGGCATGATGGCCAGCAGATTATCAATGTGGTTCCCCACAAGTTTTTTTTTCCTTGTTGAGCATCCAGTCTCCATTATGGTTCATTTTACAATTGGCTACCACGTAGTACGGAAGACTGGATGCTTCAGTAGCTCTCTTGATGGAGGTCTGTCCTGAGGTTGAAGTTCTAAACAACGAAGAGCCACATCACGTAAACCGGGAGACAGATGTGAAGGGATGGATGGAGCAGTAGTTGCACTAGCGATCTGTAGGACAAAAAAGCCAGAGAACTGAAGCTTTCCATAAATGCAACTATGAATACATATGTACATGTATTTCATAATCTCTGTCAGTTTGTGCTCATGCACTGCACTGATTTTTTTCTTCAGTACTGAACAAATTTTAATATTAAACACTAGGAAGTATGATAGACATTGTGAAATGAAAGGAAAATGCTCAAAAGTAATGGGCAACTAGGGTGTGGGAAAGGAGAAGGCAAAGAGGAAATTATGTATGTATGTATACACAGGATAGCTAACAGTTGTACTACAGCATTCTATTGCTTTACTGAAAGGAACAGTCAATGATTACTTGTTTGATCACTATTGCATGTCTCTATTTGTCTTCCTGAGAAACCACTTTGAAGATATCAATAGTAATTCAACAACCATTGGTAATTTCCTACCACTCTGTAACTCTGTACTGTTTGTATTGTTCTTATGCTATTTTGTAAATGGACATGTTTGTCAATGTGTTTTCCTTCTTTTATTTTTAAAATAAATTTAAAAACTATATTAAACACTATGAATGGACTTTAATAAGATTATGAATAAATCTTAAAAATGTAAAGCGATATAAAGAAAAATATTAAAAAGTCTGTGATCCTAAACCAAGATATACTTAGTTGATATGTATATACATTTTACCACAAGAGAAGAAGTGATACCCTTTTTCCATTTCCCCAAATGTAATCATTCAGCACTAACATTTCTTGTGTTTCCTTTACAAGTTAAAAAAAGGCTAATATATTTACACCTTAGATTATCTTTACAAAATGCCTACAAAAGGAATCGCTACATTATTTTGCTCTTTTCACTTATTCATATATTGTAGTATTTTCTAAATCAACACTAACAGCTTTACATTACTCTGTTGGAAACTTCAGTTAGTTCAAGTTTTGGGTATTATAATCAATCATGCAATGGGTAACCGTGAGCTTGGCAACCTTCTTTGGGTAAATATAAATTCCCAACAATGGGGACAAGTGAGTCAGAGAATAAGTGCATTTAACATTTTGGCAGATATTGCCAAATCACTCTCTTAAAAACTATTACAAATAGGGTATACAAATGTGTTGTGAAAGCTGTTTTTCTATTTGTGGTGCTTCCACACATCTCAAAGTAGTGACTGGAAGCTAAGAAAATTGAAAATGCCGTAGTGTAATTCCCTTTAAGTGCCACTGAGAAACCAAAATGCATGAAATCTGTTAGATATGTACAGTGCCATTTTAAATTAATCTTCATTTGTGTTTTAAGGATTCACCAAAACTCTAAACACAGTGCCAAACTTTCAAACTGACCTAGCCAGGAGCATTTCCTGAGCAACTTGTGTATCAGACTGGAGCTGGGTTCGTGAAAGGGGCTGGGACAGGAGCATGAATGTGAGAGTGACAGTGAAGTGCTGGTCACAGGCACAGCAGAAGCTCTGGACGTCTGGGGAAGGACACCAGGGGTGTGCATAAAGAACACCAGGCAAGCAGACCAGCGACAGCTGCAGCTTTCAGCAGCACAGAGAAGGGACTTGGGCACCACGGAGCGGGAGAAAGCACAGTGACACAGCAGAGGCGAAGAGATGTGCCGGAGCAAGGTATAGAAATGCTGAGGAAAACTGAAAGAAGGCGATAGCTAGCAGGCGACTGTGGGCTAAGAGCTGGACCAATGCCCAGAGATAATTCTGTTTATCTTCCTAGCAATCCCATGAACTAGGCGCTTCAGTGCATCCATTTTGTACATGAGAAAATAAACGACAGATACAGAAAATAATTTTCCTAAGCTCACCTGACCAATTAGGGTAGAGCCAGAATTTGAAACCAGGCCTGTATGACCCCAGAGCCCATACTTTGAATCAGCACACATCCACTCAACAGCTAAAAACTCAACTATTACACTAGTCTACAGCAGAAATGGAGAGCGTGAGTTTGGTAGCTGTAAAAAGGCAGACAAGACTTGGCAACTGATACAGTAGCGAAATTTTTAAATAAGAAAATAGTAAAGCAGATTTTTAAAAAATGTATGAGTTGTGTACTATGAAGAGCTTCACATTTCTGAAGTGATTATATATATATATAGTCTATATGCATAGCTATATGTAATATGCATACCACATATTCTGCCTGGAAATAATGACTCACTATTTGCTAATTCAGTGTTTGTAGAGAATTTATAAACCTTAACTGCCTAGAACAGTGAGAAGTAACTATAAACGCCACCAACGGTAACAATACAATCATAAATTTCTATGGCTATATACTTACTTATTTCAAGAAAGAGGTATCTTTATGTTAAATTAATAAGAGAGAAACTATGAGAATTTGACGCCTGACAGTTTTAGCACATAAAAGTAATTTTTGTTTCAAAGTCACCTTAAATATCAGGGCAAGATGGTTGGAGTGTCTCTCGGCGTCCCAGGGCGGTTTTGCGCTCGCCATCTCTATGACTGCGCAGCCGGCGCTCCACACGTCGCAGCTCCTGCCGTACTGCTGGCCTCTGAGCACCTGGGGTGAGGCGGGTTAGTGTGGGGAACGGCTCGCTCACAAAGGAGAAGCCACTGTGTAGCTATAGAGTTTAATTGTCCTACTGCAGAGCGAAATAATAGTCTAGACAGTAATTACTTTGGGCTGCTTGATATCTCATTAACAAGCTTCATCTTCCATCATGCACAAAATAAAACACTGCAGAATTCCAAACCAGCCCAGTATTCTTAGAAAAACCATGAGGCAAACAGATAGCGAATAACTGCTGCACATGAGCATGAGCCATGAAGAAAGGGCAGGCTCAGAAGAATACTGCTTTGTCAGGCCACCTTACTGAGAAGGCCTCCTCTGTAGGCTCACCTCCCCTTGGAGGAGAGAGATGATTTTTAATGTTTTCATTGTGTGCGCTTTGGGTTTGTTGTGAAACAACTACTATACACTACCAATTTTTATTGTTGTTAGAAGTAACCTTTAAGCAAATCTATTACAGCCTGTCCTTTGGAATTTCCTTAAGACAAAGATAAAAAAGGCCTAAAATACCGCACAGCCTGTGAAACAGTCTTGTGCACAACGCTGTCACACAGAGCTCCAAAGCATTTTCTTTCATCACACTCAAAACTCCTTCTCACCTCAGGTGCCATAAATGCAATTGTCCCCAATAACTGTCCCTGAAACTCTCCTGCACCAGTTCCTTTTGACGCCAACCTGGCTGCAGCTCCAAAATCTGCAATTCTCAGTCTCTGACCTGTGCTGTCAATTAGCAAATTGGCACCTGTCAACAGAAACAGCAAATGACTTTGGATATTAAAAAACAAAAGGACAGATTAAAAGCCCAGTAAATTTCTACTAATGAAACAGGACAAGGACGAGAGAAAGAAGTGGACCCTATATCAGAGTTTCAGAGAAGACTACTCTGTTCTTGCTTCATAGAATTAATGATAAAGATACAATGGTCGATCCAGTGTACTAAAAATCTAAAGCCCCAGAGGGAAAGCTGAAAAAGCCTTAAGGCTTAGCGAGAGAAGGGCAGAGACTTAGTTAACCTTTAAGGAAAAAGTACTGAAAACCTTCAGTAGTATAACAATTTCCAACAAAGCCCTTCTTCAAATTTTGGTGTAATTTACAATTTAAGACAATACAGCAACCTAGACTAATTCGGAGTATATGCTCATTTCATAATTATAGCTTAATAAAAATCTTGTAATAGTACTTCAATACACTATTTCAAATACTAATTAAAGAGGTTCATGACAGAAAAACAAAAGCTGCCCTTAATAAGAACATATATGAAAGGATTTTTTAAAAGACAAGTTTATGATATCCTAATTATTCTAAATAAAACCAAATAAGCTTTCTGGGAGTCAGCACACCACAAAGCAAAGAGAGAAAAATCAAGAGACCTCCATTCTGTACTTTCTGTTATCAAATAGTAGTACAACTGGAAAGGTTACAGCCTTTCTTTGTGTTATTTTTCTATCAAATGAGAAAGGCAGACTAAATGACCCCAAACGCTTCTTTTAGTTCTTCTAATATTCCATCGATTTGAGTTATTCAGAGAAACAACTTGATAGTGAAAAACTTAGGTTACAAACTTTCAATGAATGTCCAAGTTTGAAAATTACATTTATGTTCTTGTGCTCACTAGAAAATAATTAAAAGATTTTTACCTTTGACGTCTCTGTGAATGATCTGGTTTTCATGAAGATATGAAAGGCCACGAAGTAACTGCTCAGTATAGTTAATAACTACTGATTCCTTGAAGGCGCCATATTTACTCAACAGATGAGCCACAGATCCTCCTATAAAATAATCGCAAAATAGCAATAATCATCATAAACAGCACAGAATTAAAATTATTTATTACATTTTGGATTTTAAGCTTATACTGAATGAGCTCACATTCATATCTGAAATGTTAAATTCATACCCCACAGCACGAGTGAGTCTGATTTCTTTTATCACCTCAAAAATCTATCAATTAGGAGACATTTTCACAAAATCTTTTTTTCTTTTTTTTTTTTTGCGGTACTGGGGATCGAACTCACAAAATCTTCATACAACTAGTTTACTGGAGGGCCAGGATTTCAGAAAGCTTTAGAAATTAACAGGAACTATTTCTGAACATACATTTCACTGTCTTCTCAATAAGAATATGCCTTTATTACTGACTTAAGTAAACAGTGCTGACATTTGGCAGAAGGTAAAAAGACAGAGAGGAGCCGGAAGACCTAGAGACATCCTATCATGTGTTAGCTTCACCCTGGGGCCAATCACAAACTCTGAACCCAATGTAAAAGTATTTATAACACTCAACCCATCTACTCTACATCCTTAGGAAGACGAACAGCAGATAATATATTTAAGAACTGATAAATAGAAACACATAATTAAAACACACAAATTTCAAGTTAAAACAACCTATGCATCACAATCTCTTTTTTTTTTTTTTTTTGGCGGTACTGGGGATCGAACTCAGGACCCTGCGCTTGCTAGGCAGGCGCTTATTCCACTGAGCTATATCCCCAGCCCTGCATCCCAATCTTGATTTACTTTTAGAAATCCAAACTATTTTTAAAGTTTTCATTAAACTGTTTCCTTATTTAAAAAATTAAATCTTCACTAAACTGTTTCTCCTAAACTGAATAGCAGAAAGTTAAGCCCATGTACTCATGTACTGTTACTTGGAACTTAAAACATAAACATACCTGCCATCCACTCAATGAAGAGGTTGTAATTGCTCTTCTCACAGGTGGCTCCCAACATCCTGATGATGTTTGGGTGATTCAGATGGCTCATCATTCGTATCTCCTCTCTTAATGCTTCCACTACTTCCTCCTGCTCAGAAGACGTGTTTCTCACATATGTCACCTGTTTCAAATAAACATGTTCACAAATTTTTAAATTCTGATGTTTCTATTTTCACAAAAAATCTGATCTACATGGACAAATCCAAATTAGCTTATACATTAATAGCAGATAGCACTGATGCAGTGCATTTTATTTAAAAAGAAAACAAGAATCCAGCTTATACAGCTGTGGAATATAAAAAAAGACAAAAAAACTGGGAGACAGTAATGATTCTACTTGTCTAAGAATGAAGTAAAACTGAGAAAAACTTCATCATGACAGAATGATCGGTATGACTTAAAACCACAGAAACCAAGACGGCACTGCACCAATACACTGTGAAGGAGCATGAAACCACACCTCTACTAACTGTAAAAAGCAAAAACAAGAACACCAAACATCTATAGGACCATTTTGACATCGTATCTTATGATAATCACGCTTCAAGTTATTGGATTTTTGGTGGTACTCTGGTAAAATCTCCTTTGAAACTCAGGCTTATCAAAAGAACAAGAGTATGTAACTGTATGGGCATATCCTTTATGCTTTTTACTTATGCACGTTTCATTTTATAATTTGAATTAATTTCACTTGTGTATGCATTTACCTGTTTAACAGCCATTAAAGTTCCGGTTCCCACATCCTGTGCTTGATAACAAGAAGAAAATGCCCCGAGGCCTATTTGCTGCCCTTTCAGCCATTCAGTGTCTTCTCTATACGGTTGTTTCGCTTTGGTATGTCCTGGTAGAGTCTCTGGAGTCTACATATTAAATGAAAGCAATCTTTTTACTGTTAAATTAAAAGAGCAAGATTTTGTGAAATTAGCCTGGCAAAATGTAATCTTGTTTAACCTGGTTTCCCAAAACCATCTTATAAACTAGACCTCTGAAAGGACTATATAGGTAACTAATCACTATTACAGAATCAATCAGAAATGTCTTTGAAACAGGCCAGGAATATTGCTGTTTAAAAGCCACAAACATTACTGCTGTATAATTAATCACAAGAAAAACCTCCTTGCAATGAATATTTTGTGTTAAAAGCAGCATTTGTGAATTAGATCTATCTTCACACGGTTCAAAGAAATCCTAACTCTTAAAGACTATACTCACATCCTGTTGAATGATGATAATATCTTCTCCATTTTCAACCTGGAGCTGAGGAACTATGGGGAGGGCATCCTGAGATGCTGACATTGCCATGGCAATTGCTAACGCCTCTTCTTCTTCAGCTTCCATCTTTTCTTTGCACTTCTGATTATGATTCACATCATCTTTGTAGGTATCATCATTTTCAGCCTTTTCAGGAGAGAGAACAGCAACTTCCGACTTGAAAGTGACTGTTGTGTCACTTGAAGGCATAGATGCTTCAAGAAGGTCCTCAATACTGGAGTTAAGCTCTGTATTGACATCTAATCTGGATTTCTCCTCTACTGGGGTGAACACTGTCTCTTCACTGGGTATGACCGCATTACCACTCCTGCTGCTGCTGCCCAAACTGCCATCACATGTGGAAGAACTGTTCAGATCAAGTGTCATACTACTTTTCGAGGCATCTCCCTGTTTACTTGTATTACCTGGGGTAGGTCGAGATGGCTTTGGCCTGTGTATGTTGGTGGAGGGCAAGGGTCGAGACTGAATGAAGACTGGGGAAAGTTTGTCTGAGTCTTTGTTTTCAGAACAGTTTCTCTGGAATTGTAGAGAAAACTTGCGCTGTGTTTGAGGAGATGCAGAAGGTACTTTGCAGGGTATGAACCCCTGAGGTCTGTGCTTGGAGACATCTGTTACAGAGCCAGCTGGTACAGATGGGGCAGATGAAGAAGGGGATGACGCGGCTGGGAATGTTTGCTGGGAATGATGAGACAAAAGGGAGGAGTTCAAACACTGACCGTGGGGTCTACCTTTTGTTTGAACCACTGGCTTTGGTTGCTCTGTTGCTGCTGAACTAGGAAGTCCCACTGAAATGCTGGCCAGTCTGTCACAAATGTCCTCTGAACTGTCATTCATTTTTGTAGCACATAACCCTTTTCCAGTTTTGTCTAAATGGACTGTGTGCTCCAGGGAACTGTGCTCTGTGGCTTCTGGATAGCCATTCCGGGCAGATTTCTGTAAAAAGCCGTCCTGTGGACCATCGGCAGTACCTTCTCCGCCCAGGTGGATGGCGATCTCCACTTCCTCTGCAATAGCCGTCAAACGACGACGCATCCGGGCGAAGTGACTGGAGCGGGAAACACTGAGCATCTCTAGCAGCTTGGAAAACACACGGGGTACTGCAGTCACCATTCTTGCAGAACTCAAGTATATTCTCCGAGAGAGTTTACCAACCATTGAGTGGGAATTATCAATGGACTGCAAAGCAAAGGTTAAGAGGGACAGCAGCTTTTTATACCTGAAAAGAAACCCAAAACATTCAATTACTAGACAAGTTCAAATTATTGAAGGATGTATGTGTATTTTAAAAAGGTAAATTTTTAGACTTTAATGCTTTACATTTCAAAAAGCATTTTGGTATAAATGATGTACACATTTTTAATTAAGTAGTACAAATTGCATGTTTCTATGACAATCAACTACTAAGGTATTAGTAACTTATCTGTGCTCTTTAATTTCTGAGTCTTTTGTAAATTTAAAACATGTTGTTCTTGGAGAGTATGTGGGGTGAGTAGGAAGAGAATATTTCCAGAATAAAAAAACAAAAATCACCTGATTTCAACAGGCTCAGCTTGTGAAGTATCAGTACTGACAATATGAGGATAAAACTCAGCAGGAAATTCCAACAATAGTCTATCTATAAGACAAAGGCGACCCAGGAGTTCTTGCCAGTTGTTTGACTCAATTTGATTTCCAAGAATACAATTTAAGACGTAATCAACACCACCAATACCAATGGATCCTATAAAAGGAAAGTAAAAATAAATGACTTAAAAATAAAATCTACAAACATGATAAAATGGTGCAAGGCCAATAACAAAAATTCTCTGGATTATGTTAGATTTAAGACTTTCTGTTAGAATAATTTACATTTCTAATCACAGCTGAATCAATTTACAAAGTTACTTCAAAACTGTATAACTGTCCCATGAGATTATGATAGTAAGTAGCCTAAGGAAAATGACAAAAGATGCTATGTAAATTTTACATAAAAAGTTATTACCAGCTTTAAGTATTTCTCTGCCAACTGCCAGCTCTCCTGCTTGACCTTTGCACAGTTCCAACAGTGTGGATATGGACAGCTGACTTGTGCGGCTAAAAACGAAAGGAAGGCAATGTTAATTCCGGATCTAGGATAAAATATACATTGATTATCACAGCAACAACATAAAGCCTTTTGAGAAGGTGGAAACATCACGTTTTCACGAGTTGTCATGGACGCTGTCTAGATGTCCCCCTGCAGCCTTATTCGGTTGTGGGTGGGGCTCTTCAGAGGCGTGGGTCTAGAGTGTGTGACGCCGGGATTCAGGGTGCGTGATGACTAAATCAGTGCATGGAGTTCCGGGCGTGGGTAACGGGAAGGCCCGTCTTGGCTGTGAGTGCTACCCACCTTAAGGGTGTGCAACTCGTACAGAACACAAGGGGCAGAAAGAGGGTGGCTGCTACCACTTGCTGCTGCTTCCATGCTTCGTTGCTTTAACGCCTTCTGCTCACCATGAACTGTTTCTCCTCCGTGCCGCCGCTCTGCTGCACCACCCTGCTTTGGCACCAGCTAACTATGCATTGAAACCTCTACAAACTAAGTTACAATAAATCTTTTCTTTTACCTTTTGTCTCAGCAATGAAAATTATTTTTTCACAGTTTTAATATCATTATAATTAATATTTATTATTAAGTATAATTTCCTAAATTTCTGTGTTAAACACAGAATCTTCTGGAATGGCTCTTGGGGAGCAAGCAGTGATTTAAATATCAAATTGGATAAAAGGCTTATTTTCATTATTGTATCTTGTTAAAATAAAAAAGCAGATTCTGACTTCATTTCTTTTTTTTTTTTTTTGCGGTACTGGGGATTGAACTCAGGACCTTGCGCTTACCAGGCAGGCACTTATTCCACTGAGTTATATCCCCAGCCTTCTGACTTCATTTCTGAACTTTTAGTAAAACTCTTCTGAATTAGAAACAAAAACTCTGTCATCCAAAATGCCCACACTCTTAGTCATTCAGAATGAGCCCAAGCTTGTAAAGTCTCTTTAGAGTGTTTCTGTAAAAAGCAAACTCAAGGCCAGCCTAAATTGGTTTCAATCATTCAAGCCACCAGGTAAACAATCTAAATTTAGAACTTCAGAAAGTGGGTGATACAACATATACCATAAAAACATTGATGTTCTCGGAAAATTACCTATTCTGTAACTGAAAAGTGACATGATTTTTCCCATATATTTTATAAACCGTTGCCAATGTTTTCTCTTTTTTTTTTTTGAGCAGGGTCTCACTATGTAGTTCAGGCTGGTCTTGAGCTCACTTTGTAGCCCAGGCTGGTCTCAAACTTGCAACGATCTTCCTGTCTTAGACTCCCGAGTGCTGGGATTACAGGCGTGTGCCACCACACCCAGCCTTAACCAATGTTCTCTCTATGCAACTGGAAAACCTCCAGTATTTTTCATCTATAGAATTAGGTAAAGAAAATATATGGAAGTAAAACGTAGGTTTAATGAGATGAGAAACTAGTGAAACCTAGGTATCTAAATTTTTGAGACCCTTTGCAATTTTTGACTCATGGCTTAGGGAGGAAAAGGAAGATCGGCCTGAGAGAGCTCTAAATGGGTTTACAGCAAACACTGCTTCTCGCTGATGAAGGACGGCTGAAATGAAAGGAGACAGGGACCACCAAAAATTCCTAAGTGGAGATACGCTTACTGAAGGCAAAGTGATCTTTTCATCTTTCTTTATGGGAGGAGAAAGTCAAGTGAACCACTGGCTGGGCGTGGTGGCGCACACCTGTAATCCAGCACTCGGGAGGCTGAGGCAGGAGGATCACTGTGAGTTCGAGGCCAGCCTGGGCTACAAAGTGAGTTCAAGGTCAGCCTGAGCTGCATAGTGAGACCCTGTCTCAAAAGAACAACAACAAAAGAGAACCACTAGTCTCTGAAAGTATGGCTGGTGCTACACTTCATACTTCTCTACTTCATGTTTTTCTCCTCAGTTAAGACTGTTATTAAAAAAAAAAAAAAAAACACTGTTATTGTTTCTTATCAATTTTAAGGACATTACCGGATAGGAAAACTTTAAAGAATTTTAAAAATGTTATATTTAGAGTACAGTTGAAAACAATGAGAATGGGGTTCTTTTTAGTAATAAGGCCTAAGTAGATGTAACATGTTGCAGTATTGAAATTACATCTTATGGATACTCGGCTATTTCTATCAACGAGACTTCATATTAAATATGTCATTTAAGAGAACCAAGCACAGTATAATCACATGCTCTTCCATGCAGTTTGTTAGTCTGACTTTTGCTTGGCATTAGTTCCTTCTACTATTTCTTAAGTGCTCAAAGTTTGGTATTTTAATTTCAAATCTCGTATTAGAAAAGAATAAAGCCACATTTGATAAAATGCATCAACTATGCATTTGATGTGAAGCACAGTGCTGGGCACTTTCAATACGAGACCATGTGAAGCAGGTTTTGACGAGGCCTTACCTATTGGCATCTGCACACTTGACCAAGATGGTATCTACAACTGGCCTGAGAAGTCTCTGAAGTTTGATCCTTTCTGCTAAACTGTGGCAAGGAGTGTACACCAGCATGGCTCTCAATGTTTTCTGAGGAGAAAAAACTGAAGGTCAGTTTAATTACCTTTAAAAAGCATCAGAGGCAATGTCCAATCTGAGACGTGAACAACCAAAAATAACGAGAATAGATTATAATCTAAAGTGGTATTAAATAAACAATAATAGGTGCTATATATTCAATGTTCTTATAATGAGCTAGGCATTATAATTAGAGGCTCCCTAAAACAAAATTTCAAATCTAACAGCTAAGTATTATTATTTTATAAGTGAGCAAACTAAAGTTTAACAGTAGTTAAGTAACTTTGTTAAAGTCACATTGCAAATGGGAAAACTAGAATTTGAATCTAGTCCACCTAGCCCACCATTGGTTCCAACTGCCTAGGCTAGTCCTGGTTTAACTAGTACATCATTCCAGTGGAATACCTGATAAATCACATGATCACTCGATTCTGACCCCAAACCTACATTCATGACCATGCTACTTTATTTGCAAGATTAACTAGGCAAAACTGTTTGTGAATGAATTTGAAAAAAGATTGTGAGGGCAGCTTGGTGACTCAGTTTTTGAAACAGACTATGTAAGAATTATTTTCAGGCAATGATTTTGACCTGGGGTCAATTTTGATGTCCAGGGGACATTTGGCAACATCTACAGACATTCTTGGCTGTCATGACTTCAGGTGAGCGGGTACAAGGATGAAGGGGTGGCTTGGAAGTGCTAACTAACAGAAGCCATAGATGCTGCAAAACACCCTACTGCACACAGAACAGCACCCCTAGAGGCTCCCATTCCCACAAGTCATTTCTGGGCAGTGACAGTACTGCTGAGGTTGTCAACAACGGTCTAGGGCCGGGGATATAGCTCAGTGGCACAGCACCTGGCAAGTACAAGATCCTGAGTTCAATTCCTGATACCAACATAATATGGTGTAAATGGATACACACTCACATTGGAGAAGGTCTAGTTAGTCTTTAAATTACCTCTTTGTCACTTTCTCCTACTCATGAGAGACAGCTTCTAACAAGTTAATCTGGAAAAACAACTGTCTATATCATGGACCCTCCTCCATATAATATTTATTGAAAGTCAAGCAAAATGTTTACTAAAAATAAATCCTTATAGCTGGGATAACTTGTACTGATGATGTCTAATGTTTTTTTCTTTTTTTTTTTTTTTTTGTCGTTTTGAGACAGGGTCTCGCTATGCAATTTAGGCTGGCCTTGAGCTCACTTTGTAGCCCAGGCTGGTCTCGAACTTGCAATGATCCTCCTGCCTCAGCCTCCCAAGTGCTGAGATTACTGGCGTGTGCCACCATGCCTGGCTCTAACGGTTTATTGAAAGGAACAGTTAATGCTTGATTGTTTTTTGACCAATTTTGCATGCTACATCTGATAATCTGAATAACTAATTTGAAGACAATAATATGCAATGTAACAACCATCTTGTCTAGTGACACTCTGTATCGTTTCTAATTTTTTTCTTGCTTTAATTTTTATTCTCTTTAATGGTTAGATCAACCTTGTATTCTTACATCTGCTCATCTGAGCAACTGTATTGAAGATAACGATATATAACAATCACTGTTAATTCTTATCATTTTGTTCTGAAACTGTATCATTTTTATTGTTTTTTGCTTTGTTTTGTTTTTCTCTATGTTGCTGGTATTTTGCTATTGCTCTTTTTTTATTATTCTCTTTGAAACAAAAATAAATAAATCTTCAACGTCTACTGACATCAAATTCTAAGAAACTCAAGTAACAGATCACTTTTCTATCATGTAAAACATTTTTAGCTTGGTCATATGAGAAATACTTTTCAGGAAAATATATGAATAGAGTCACACTCCTGCTTGAGGGAAGTAAACAGTGTACTAGAAAACTTGAACAGACTAGTCAGTAAAACTGAAATGATGAGATTAAATGGAAAAATGTAATTTCCTGGGATTATGGAATAAGAATAAAATTTGGACTTTCCAAAATTACATTAGGTAAAGTAGCTTTATTTTATCCTAAAAACACTATCAACAAACCCCAAGAAGGACACAAGAAACCACAAGAATGGTATGGTTAATGGAACAAAGCTACTTACTAAAGCAGCAACGTATACTTTGTAGACAGGGTCGGCACAGACCATGGACAAGACACTGCAGCACGCCTCCACCACGTCTCCTGAGATGCTGGTCTGGGAGGACCCACTGGCGGCTCCAGCACTGGGGCTGCTTGCACCACTGCCCCCCGAATTTCCAGTGCTCTCCCCATTTGCCAACAACAGGGCCCCACTAACATCGTGGGAAAGCCGCCTGAGGGCCATCTCTCTTACATTCCAGTTTCTAGAAAATAAGCAGCCAACGAGTTCCATTCCAAACACCTATACCAAACAAACACAATGAGAAGAAAAACTAATAAACCCAGAGTATACTAAGCACAAGTTTTAATTATTAAAATCAGTCATTTAATTCTTTACTATTTAATTTCAAATATGTTCAGCCACTTAAAACTCGTAAGTGGAATTTTACACATAAGTCTAACTAGCAATTACGAAGTCATTAACATTATCTCAAGGAAAATTAAGAGTAAACTCTGCTAACTCGATGGATATATATATACATTTTTATGCCTATGTTCCTCATATTTGTCAAAAACAACCATCCAACCCAGAAACAACTGTGAACTCCATATATTTATGTTAGGGTAATTTACAGAGAAAAAACTGTCCAAGATTTCAGAAAAAGCCAAGTCAAGAAAGGCACTAACGTGGAGGCTTCAAAACATACCAGAAGCCTGGTGTGGTAGATGCTAATAATCCTAGTGCTTGGGAAGTTAAGGACTACTGAGAGTTCGAGGCCAGCCTGGGCTACAGTGAGTTCAAGGTTAGCCTGGACACTAAGACCCTGTCTCAAAAACAAACAAACAATTACAAAACAAAAGCAAACTGTTTGGTTAAAAAGAGTAGTTAATCATCAGGCAATTGACATTGACAAGTTCTAGCTTATGCTTGAGTATCAAACAATGATGACTGGGACATCAAAATGCATTGAGTACCAAATTCAACAAGTCTCAAAGCAGTCGAGAACCGAGGTCGGACTGTATAGCCCAGTCCAAGCTGTAGCTTAAGCAAACAAACTGTGAAGTTGAAAGAAGGGTATCTAGTAGCTGAGATCAACTTCAGAGTTCTCAGAGGGTTCCTGAATAAGCAGGTGAGGGCCTATGTAAAATACCATTAGTGAACTAGTTAAAAGCATTAAGATGTGCTTATTGGTTTTGTGGCTCCTATTAGATTCTTAATGGGTTGCTAACACACCGAGAGAACCCCAAAGCTATAGGGTTATAACGGTCACATAAAAGAATCAAATTCTAATGATATAGTAGCTTAATGAACATCCATTGACAAATAATATTCAATGGAATTTAACAGATTATCAAAAATAATTATTTTACTTCATTACTGTCTATTGGAGACATTGTTTGGTTTGAGGCCTTACACTGTTTCTGAGGGGGTGGTACCTGGAATCAAACTCAGGACCTTGCACTTGCCAGGCATGGGCTGTGCTGCTGAGCTACACCCCTGGCCCAGGCCTTACACTTCTAAGGTAGCAAAGTGTTAGTATCAAAAACAACAATAAACTAAGAGTCATGATAGAGGTTAGCAAAAATATTTTCGTAAACTGTGAAAAAATCCGAGAAAGGGACACACATATTAGCTGGTCCGCTAAAGTCTGAGATGGGAAGAACAAAGTTACCTACCTGAATCCACGGCTCAGCTAAATCTTTGTATGCAGGTGGAATCTGCGGAGCTCCATAATGAGTAAGGTTAAAGTTGCTCTCCTGATTCCTTCTCTGTGACCCAGCCAGAGGCTGCTGCTGTGCGGTTTGCTGCTGTGCAGCTCTCAGGGAAGATGGGGAATCTACAGGGCTTGACAACTCGTGGCTATGAAAAATAACAAAGCTTGCTAAGAAATGTTAACAGACTAAACCACACTTTACGAACATCTTTTTCATTAAACACGCAAGTCATTAATCAAAATGTCTACCTGTAGAAATCATGGGATCTCCACTTGGACCTACAAAGAGGACATATTAAAGGTTCTCTATTTCTTCTACATTCTTCCGCCCCTGTACAATTAAAGAAACAACTGTAAATGTTTAACATTAAACACATATATGTCATACTTGTTTACAAAGGCCATGCTATATACAGAAGAGCCTCAAACAATAATCCAATAGACTAATCTGAAAGCAAACATGTGCACTTGTTCCAATGCACAACTGGACCTTTTGCAAGCGATACTGTATTTTACTGATTATAATAAGATGCCCTCTACTATCTGTTCAAATGTTCTTTCCCACTTATTATCTGGCAAGATCACGGCCAGCCTTGCTTTGCTGCTCCCTCTGTAAAGCTCTGCCCAGGCCCCTTCAGCCCCTTCTCATCATGAATACATTCCGGGCAGGACATCTTCCTGACTTTGCGCACTCCTATCTCCACGCGAGTCCCACTAACCTGCACCGTCTCTGCTCACATAAATCATCTCCTAATAGACCCCAAGCTCTAACTTGTTGAAAACTACATAGGGCTTGCGTAACAGCCTTCTTCCCTGCTCTTACCAATCTCCCCACAAACTGTGCTAACCCCCTCCTCCAGAAAAGCTCTGTTAGTTATGGAGCAACTGCATTATAAGCACAGGAAGGAAAGGAGCCACCTACAGATGGACATGCAGTGGTGGTGCAGCTTGTTCCTGCAGCCATCTTCACACACCGTGAGGCTCTCTTCATCGAGCATGCCCAGCAAGCATATAGGACACATCTGTTCCTCCTCATCTTTGATGCTACAAAGAAGAAAAAGCAAAGTACTAAATATAAAATAACATAACAGAGTACTGTATGCTAATTAGAATGATAAAGCTTCTTTAGAATATGCACACATTAAATAGAAATTCTTGTTTAAGAAGATCTTCTATTAACTATTTGAGGGATATTTATTTCTCTTATTAGACAGTGATTCCAAATCAAATTCACATACATGTGTATTTATAGGTTATGTGTCTAAATTCACCGATTTTTACTATGAATACAACACATGAACTAAAATCTGCACAGAAGCATCTGTATCTTTAAGATTCTGTCGCTGTATCTTTTGAATAAGGTTTGACTATGGACAAATATGGTTATCAGTTTCAAAGTTTCAAGTACTGGGACCTTAGTGTTCACCTATGCTGCCCTCTAAACTTGGATTGGTGGCAGTACAAACTGTCTTAGAAATAATTTAGAAATGCACATCACATTTTAAATCCTTTTTTTTTTCTTGTGGTACTGGGGATCGAACTCAGGACCTTGTACTTGCCAGGCAGGCGTTTATGCCAATGAGCTACATCCCCAGCCCCTGCACATCACATTTTAAATGTCTACAACCCTTCTCCTAGAATCCTAGAAATATATAAAGAGACAAAAATATAGTTAAGTGTATGTGAATGCTTGCGGAAGTATTTATTTTATATAATGCAAAAAGAAAATCAAAACCACCAAATGAACACCAAAAAGAAACTTAACATTATGGTACACCAGACACTAGGAACCTCTGAAAAGGAATGAAAAGATCCAGATGGACATTCACCCTATGAAGTATTATAGGGTAAAAAAAACCCCAAACAACATGCTAGATTCCTGACATGTACACAATAATTCCGTTGATGGTACAATGTGGCAACTGCAACAGAAAGTGGGTGATTTTATTGAACATATTTGAATATTCTTAATACACAAGGCACTTCTCAATAATCAGTAAGAAAAATAAAGATAATTCAGTAGGAAAGTGGACAAGAAAAGAGACAATTAAAATAAAAAATAACAATAGCTAATAAACATGAAAAAAGGTAATTAAATTAATGAAACAACAACTATGTTTGGGGGAGGGTATTCTTATTGGCAAAAATGAAACTGTCTGGTAACATCAGACCCTGACAATGACTTGGAGCAGCTCTCAGAGGGCCTTGTGTTTGGGCTGAAATAAAATATTGTTAGAAAACTATCACATACCAGTTCAAACAGAAACACTTATAAAATAGAGAAAAGTATAATCTCTACTCTACACACAAAATAACTGTTAACAGTTTAATGTAACTTTGTAAAATTATGAAAAACAAGGAAATAAAACTGTTCTTGCATTCTGCACTTAAGCACACACACACACTTTTCATCTTTTTTTAAACAAATACCAAGTCATGCTACCAAATTGGGTAACTTGGTCTAAAAAACATGTTTTTACATATATTTGTGATGGGAATAAAACGTCAAATTTCTAGAAGCTAATTTTGTTAGTAATCTTTAAAATAACAAATGTATAGATCCATGACCTAAAAATTGTACTTTCTAGGCTGCTATCTTACAGAGATATTATAAGTATGCAGAGAAAAACAAAACCTGTTGCATTTAATAGGCAAACAAAACATTTTAAAGAAGGCAATGGCAAAGCTGCTCTTACACAGCCAGGCAAACAATTTAAAAAGCGGTGCGTGTATGTTTGTACTGGCTTGGGAAATCGTTATCGATGCATAAAATAAAAATAAAAGCAAGACTGTCTCAAAATTAAAAATAAAAAAAGAGCTGGGAGCAGTTCAGTGCAAAGGCCCTAAGTTCAATCCCTTGTATCACAGAAAAGCAAGCTGCAGACCAGATTACCCAATCAGGTAGCATGACTTGGTACTGGTTTAAAAAAAGATGAGAAACATTGTGCGTGAGTGCGCGCTTAAGTACAGAATGCAAGAACAGTTTTATTTCCTTGTTTTTCATAATTTTAAAAGGTTACATTAAACTGTTAACAACAGTTATTTTGTATGCAGTCAGACTGGAGACTATACTTTTCTCTATTTTATAAGTGTTTCTGTTTGAACTTGTATGTAATGGCTTTTAAAACTAACAATATTCCATTTCAACCTAAACACAAGGCCCTTTGAAAGCTGCTCCAAGTCATGAAGTCGGTCTGTGACAGACCTATCATTAGACTTTTACTTGAGAAGAACATGCCACAGCCTACCTACTCCTACAAAATGAGAAGTCTCTGCTAAGTTGAGGCTTTCCCCTGGGCCCAATACTGCACTTCTATGAACTGAAGCTATAATTTTGAAAGATAGGTCTGAGAGGTTAACATCAAAATAACTAATTCCTAAAGTGCACAGGAAACTTCCCAAAGGCTGAACAAACAGGCCAGCAACGTCACGTAACCATGAGGCACAAGGACTCTCACTAGTCTCTCTTCATCCATAGTCCCCTGCCCTATCTATTTTCATAATTGTGAATCTTCTACAAGTGTGGAAAGGCTTTCGTAAGTATGCTTTAGGATCAAAAGAACAGCAACATTACAGAAATGATTTACATAACAATCTACAAAAATATCAATGGCAAAATATCCAAGTCAACCAATTTTTTCAACTACGATTACACCAAAATTAGCTTATTTAAAAGACAAAAACCAAATAATTTAGTCTAATTACAAGTACAATTTATTATTTATGTGGTTTGTCTTGAGACGGCCTTGCAATGTAATTAAGGCTGGCCTTGAACTCACACTGTAATCCAGGTTAGCCTCCAATAGTGATCCTCCTGCCTCAGTCTCCTGAGTGCTGAGATTACAGGTGTGTGCTACTACACTGTGTTTATTATTTGCATGACATTTTGGCAAATAAAAGTATATATATCATAGTGAGCTCCATGTTTTTTCTACCTATGTATTTTGTAAGATCATTCAGATGGCTTCACCCTCAAAAAATTATAAAACTCTGCTTGTCATTAAACTTCATATCTATAACTTTCAAATTTTTTTTTTTGCTGTGGTAAAGCATATTTAACATAGAATTTACAATCATAATCACTTTTAAGAGTGCACTTTAGAAGTATTAAATACATTCAAGTTGTACAACTATCAATACCACCATCTCCAGCATTCTTTTTCATCTTGTAAAACTAAAATTATTTACCCACTAAACAGTAACTCTCCACGCTTTCCTCGCCTTAGCCTCTGGCAATGCCATTCCACACTTCGTCTCTGTGATTCTGACTAAGTACTTTGACTGGAGTCATGTAGTATCTGTCCTTTTGTGTCTGCCTTATTTCACTGAGAGTAATGCCCTCAGGGTTCATTCATGTTGTATCATATATCAGAACTTCCTTTTTATGGCTGAATAGCATTCCATTTTATGCATCTCATATTGTTCACCTTTGATGGACACTTGGGTTGCTTCTACCATATGGTATGTAATTTTTTAATGTAGAATACTTTTCTACTGACTGATAGATTCTAGTTAAGTGTTTACTTACTGTTGATATTTGAGCTATTTTCTTATTTTTACATGTTGAGAAACCAATACAAACATCTTTGTGCAACTTTTTTGACACTTCAGATTTTCATTTTGGTAATTTTTTTCAGAAGTAAAGTCTCTTGAGTATAGATAGCAGACTGCCAAGGGAATGACTCACCCTGTGGCCTACTTCTGCAAGTAAAGTGTTACTGAAATCCAGCCAAGATCATTCATTTACATATTACCTATTGATTAACTTTTGATAAGTATAGAGCAACACGACATTTAAGTGAAAAAAGTCATTTGTAGTAGTACCTATTAATAAACACTAACAGTCACTCAGGCAGCACCCTTGTTTATGCACTGACTACCTGGGACGTCACTTGGGCATCTGTTGACTGTTTTAAAATACACCATACACAGAAAAATTACTGAATAAATTTGATAAAACTGTCATTTTTATATTTCCTATTATCTTATAAAAACAAGAAATATGCAATTTTTGATTGCTCTGTATTTAAATTGGGTTGTAAGAAGCTAACACACTTTTTATACGTAAAAATTAGATGCAGGTTGGTATAGCATTATAATCTCAATGCAGTTTCACTTCTCACATTTTTCCATGCTTTTCTGCATTCTTGAAACGCCCAATTCTAAAGGCTACAGGACACACACATTCATAGCATGGGCCTATTTTAATCATTTTTTCTGCTGGTTTAAGTTGTTCTCAATGTTTTACCATTTAAAGGGTGATCAAAAAAGATGTTTAAATTAAGAAAAAAAATTTAGTAACAGATGCATAGCCAAGAATAATGGGATGCTTTGAAAGTGAAAGGGAGCTTCTTAAGGGCAACTAATGGCAATGTGTCTTTTAAAAATGGAAACATTCACTGCAGTTTTGGATCATACCAGGTTGCTCAACCATTCACAGCAATTTTTGTCAAATACAAACAGTACAAAGCGTCCTCATCCGTCTTATTTACTGGCTCTGGAACTGTGCAATGTCTGGCTCTTCCCCAAAGTAAAAATGACCATGAAAAATAAATGTTTTGAATCAATTCAGGACATGTCATGGAGGAAGTCAGGACAGAGAACGTAAAGACAAAGATGAAACAGGACTTACAGAACTTTCCAGAAGTGGCAGTAACGATGGGAGAAGAGTGTTCAAAGTGAGGGGGAATAGTCTATGGGGGACTAATGGTAACATCTCTTTTATTGTAATAAATTTTAAAATTTAATCATTTATTGTTACCTTGTGGCCATACCTTGTACATAAGGTTTGCAAGCTGCACTATAATCATTATGTACTGTAAACACGTATTAATAAAAAATAAAAATTGAAAAAATTATTCGCCTTACAAAAATCAGAAGTAACATTTATTGGATCTCTAATGACTATAAATGTTTTTAAAAGCCAAATTACTTTCCCCAGAAAGGCTATACCATTTACACACATGAAAGTTTCACAAGACCTCCCTGTCTTACAAACAAGTCCCCATTATTTCTTTTTATTTCTTCTACTACTTATGTAAATAAAAATGGGTACTTTAAAAATGAAATTTTTTCTTTGTGTTTTAACTATCAGATTAACTAAACTTGCTTCTTAGCTCCTTAAAATGCTTTTTTGTGAATATTCATCATTTTTGTTCATTTATAGACTGAGATCCTAGGTTCCTCTTCCCATCCTCCCCTCAAGGTTCTGTTAATTATTTTTAAGTATTTTCTATTTGTTTTACTTTTTATTGTTTCTGATATTAAAAAATTTTAAGTGATCAGATCTCTAGCTAAATGTCTTTTGTGTTTGCTTGATTGATTTTAGCCTTTAGACATAAAAATACACGATCACATGAAACAAAAACTTACATGTTATAATGTTATGTATCAATATCCCAATTACACATTTGTTTTTCCCTCCTTGCACCTACCAATCCGAACATATACTAAAAGAATCTCAAATTATAGCCAATTCATATTGGAAGTCCTTTTTCTAAAGAGAAACTTTTTCTTTTAACTTCAGCTACCTGGTTTTAAACATTGTTATTTTTCTTCAAAATATCAGTCCAAAGGAGAAAGACTCTAGCATAAGTTAGGTACAGTGAGTTTAAGAAATAAAGCTCAATTTTTAAAAAATTCTATTTAGAAGGCATAAAGGGTAAGAAAAAGTGCCCTGAGTGAGGGGAGTCAAGATACACAGGTTCTGGTTATGCTCTTGGTCAAATAAGGTACACGATCTCTTCTGGCTTTACCCATTGTTGGACAAAGTAAACCATCTCTCCTCCTCGCTGAGCCTTTGCCATGTATCATCACTTCTGTATTCTTTGTGAATTCAGAGGTAGCTACAATACTTAGAAGGCTGATGGGATGAGGATGGATTTAACCAGTCAGGCCAGTGCTTCTCAAACTGGAGTCCCTGGGCAACGTGCAGGAGGGGACCTCAATACTTTCTGCCGCAACTTAAACATCTCATTTTACACTAAAACTAATAACATCATCACAGAATAGAAAGAAAACTCACACAAATTACTGTACTACTACAGACTTGAAAAGATTTTCACATTTGTCATTCTGGGCTACATATCAGATCCTTCAAGACTTACATGTTCATCTTATCAGCAACTAGGCAATGGAAGCTTTGAGAAGCACTGTAGCTTTTAAATAATAACTGTGATTAACGGCTACTGTATTTCTTAATTAAAATGGTTAGCCTATCTATTTGGAATATGCTCATACTCTCACAGGTAAAACAGCCTACAAAGATTCTTTGAAAATATGAAAGAAGCAGTGAGGTTATACAATTTAAAATACTGCCTTGAATATAATTTATTTGTAAAAGAACTACAGCCATTTCCTTCCATTACACAGCTTTTGGCTCTACTATCTGTTCAACAGTGAGGGAACTACCTTGACTGTTAGAAGAACAGAGTGAGACAACATACAACACCCTCGGCACAAGGCAATGGCAGATAGACAGTAGGTGCTTATTCCTTTACCTCTGCAACCTGATTTTTGTCATGGAATGTGCATTTACTAACGTGTCACTTTGAAACACTATAAGTTCAACACTGTAGGTTTTAGGAGAAAATATCCTCAGATGACCTTTAACATTTTTTACCCTTGATTTTAACATGAAAGCCAAGATTCAATAATTAAATCATTTCAGAGCAACTTAGCAGGTAGACATGAAAATTAAAAAGTAACACTGGGTTAATGCTTAACTCCTTCGAAAGTACTAACCTGTTTTCTGAACTAGATGTAGAAGTGCTAGATGATGACAGTGTATGAGGATTTGACATGCGTGAAACAAACTTCTGGATGGTGTTACGAGATGGAGCTTTGATCCTTGAGCTACGCCTACTGTGATATTTCTGGAACAAACTTTCAACCTAACATTGGAAAAAGACAGTAACAATGACATCTGTGCCATAATCACACATACGAAGAGTTCTAGCGGTTGAATTATTCATCTTGTGTCTGCATGTTTTTCGTAAAGTGGATTTAAGAGTTTCAAAAACAGGAACACACCAAAATTATCACTATTTATATTTAGTGCTCAAGAAAGATTGTCAGGCAAGTACTATAAAAATTTCTCGACAATTTTACTCTAAAGTATTTATTAAGAAATCACCTCAAAATTCTTTAAAGTCTTTCTCCATAACATTGGGTCTGAAGGTTCTAGTTGAAACACCCGGAGCATAACAAATAACAGATGAATACAAAATGTTCCTCGGCCACAGCTGCAGTTCTGAAGAATTGAAAGAAAATCTGTAAGTTAATAAAGCTGTGGTTCTACTGGAATTTCCACCTTTACCACACTTTTTAATATTCTGAAGTTTATTTATCTATTACTTCAGTCTTCATTCTCCTCACCTATTAAAAAAGTCTACAAATACTTTCATGAATTAATTTTTTAAGGTATTGTTTTAGAGCAAAACCTCAAAATACATTTAAAAGATGTTTATTAGTCCAAAATATGTTTTAAACTCACTTTATTTCTACTAAAGGATTAGCTGACCTCAATTTAGGAGCCTTTACAGTAGGTAAATTTGAGTTAGTAAGATATATTAATAAAATATAGCACAGTGAAGTGCGTTACCTGAGGCCCGATAAACACCCGGTATTTATTGTCTGGGCTGTCACCCCCGATCAGGAAGGAGTTGGGTCCTATTTGCTGCAGGAGGTACAGCCGCGCACGCATCACTTTGTTCACACGGCGGCTCGTCTCCTCAGGGCTGTACGGTGAGAAGCCGTCCGGCGAGGGCGCTCTCCGGGGTGGTGTAATTCTGCCACTCTGAAACTTCACAACAGGAATTTCATTAGGTCAGTTTCTTGGTTCTCCATAAGGAATAAATATCCAAAAAAAGGTCATGCCAGATAGCCGTGTGACAGAGTAGATGCTGAAAGAAATCCCTCGATCTGTATAATGAAACAAAGTCAGTTAAATACTGTTGTCTGCCATACTCATCTCAGGCAAACTTCTAAAAATTCCAGTTACTCTTCTAACCAATGATAAATCTCTGGTTGAGACAGACGACCATATGTTCTATAAATATTGTTCTATAAATTGTTCACAAATTGTTCTATAAATATTTGAGGTCTCTGAAAAGTATCATGTTAACCAAAATTAAAAACAAAAAGCCAGCATCACAGGCAGGCAAAATGGCAGTATCTAGTGGTAAAAAATTAAATGGATACTCTGGGCTTCTACCTAATGCTTCACTAAATACCACCTGTAGCTGCTAACTCTAAACACTACCTCGAAACTTCTCTCAAGGTGCACCATGTAGACTCCTCTTTGGTTAAAACATCTCAATGGAGAGGCAAAACCTCTCCCGTGGTTTTATTATATCGACTGCTCCTATTGTACCTCACTGATTTTCAGAGCCTGGTCTTTCCTTCAATACTCCGTGGAAGTCAGGTTGTTTTTCATGCCTCACTGAGTAGTTAAAAATAAATGCTGGCAAGAACATGAGGCAATGGGAACCTTCTGGTGGTAGGTAAAATGCTTTGGGAAACAGTACAGCAGTTTCTCAAAATGTTGAACATTACCTAGCAATTTTGCTGCTAAGAATAAACCCAAGAGAAATGGAAACATGTTTAACAACCAAAAGGTAGGAATGGCCTCACTGCTGAAGTGTGGGTTATACCCACAACAAAGAAGTACCACTCAGCAGTTCAAAATGGAGTACCGACGCATGCTGTAGGATGAACTTGAAAACAGGCCACAAAGACAAAGAAGTCAGTTCCAAAAGACCACCCATTATGTGGTTAAACTACATGAAATGTCCAAAACAGGCAAATGTACGGAGACAAAAAGACTAGTGATTTCTAGGGTTGGGGAGACTGCTGTTAAAAGGTAAACTTCAAATAAAATAAATTTAGCAGTTTATTTGAGCAAAGAATGATTCATCAATCACGCAGCACTCAAAACCAGAAGGTCGGTGAGCTCTGATTTAGTAGTATGAACTGTCATCTTTCATAGGTTGAAAATACCATAAAAAAAAAATCACTGAAATGGTTACAGTGAGACTTTTGTGTTACCTGGGTATGTGTGATAGGTGGTCCCTACTTATAGAGTCAATTGGCTGTTTGTAACTGGCCAAAGCTGTATCATTTCCAGGTATAGAAGTGACTTCAGGCTACTGGCTGCCTGCTTATTTTGCCTCACACTGTAGCAGAAGCCATGTGCGTGAACACACAACAGCGATGGATACTCCTGTTTCAGTAGATGCCACGGGGAGCAGAAAAGAGCTGCCCCTACCGAGACCTGCCCAGTGTGCAAATTCATGAGCTACGATGGTTATTTTCTTATTAATAAAAAAACCTTTTGAAGGGTTTATGCCCTTTTAACAGCCCTATATCGGAGGAGAGCCAAAGCTCCCCGTGTCACCATGTCTCCCATTTTCCCATTTATTTCTTGGCTCCTCAACGTTATGAAGTGTTTTAACAAGCACTTTTACCTTGAGAAGTCTCTGGACACTACCGCTCATCTTTTGTAAATCTCTTTGATGTGTGGTTTAATATAGAAAACAGCTGAATGTTACAAGGGTGTGCGTTTAGCAAAACTTAATACAAAAATTAATTTCTTATTTGTCAAAAGCTTTTTTTTAGTCTTTTTGAGACAGGGTTTCACTATGTAGTTCAGGCTGGCCTTGCGCTTGCAGTGAGCCTCCTGCCTCGGGCTCCCGAGTGCTGGGGTTACAGAGGCGTGCCGCCACACCTGGCAAACGCACCCTTAAATGGAAGTGGTTTGTCTTGTTTTTCTTTCCTTTTCCCTTAATGGCCAACGTATAGCGATAAAGGTTACAAACTGTACTGCCAGTCTTATCTTAGATGAAAGCACCAGCCATGTTGCCACCACTGAAACCATCAATGCAGTGAAAGATGAAAACAATGTATTAGTTTTATTACAAAACTAGCTTTGACCTAAGGGCTCCTAGAAAGGGTCTCAGGAACTAATCAACCCCTCCTTCTTCACCTTGTACATCTAGACCACGACAGTGGACCCGTGGCCCTCGTGCCGCAGCCAGTTAATTGTTACTTTGAAAGCTCTGAAAGGTTTGCCTTGACTGGTAGACCACACTTTGAAAATCACTGCTCTAGCAGGCGGCCAAGCAATCTTTTCTGTGCCATATTATGAGTCTACAAATGACAGAAATAACATACTTGTCAAAACATTAACTTACGGGCACTGGGGAGACTCTCTTTCTCCTTACTCCTGGAGACTCTGACTTCACTGTGCGACCTGATGGGGAGCTTCCAGGGGACGGGCTGCGCCGGCCCTTGGGGGCCGAGGAAGCCATGTTGGCCTGGCCATCACCTTGAGACTCGCTTGCCAAGTTGTTCACTTCAGACCCATCGCCTTTAATAGGGATTGGCTTTACCACCTGAATAAAAAGTATTCCAGATTTTTGAGTACTTAAAAATATAAAAGACAAACACAGTTCAATATCACAGATCAGGATAACAGACTTATTAAGTATTAGAAAATATTAAATTAATATATCAGATAATATTTTATGTAGTATTTCTTTTAAGCCATTAATGTCAAAGACTACTTTTTATATAGTAAGTATCAGTCAGAGTTAACCAATGGTTAAAATGCTATTGTACAAAACTTTAGACATACTATCTTATTGTATCTCCTAGCTCATTTAATATTTAAAACCAGCCAGGTATTAGTATAGCTCAGTGGTACAGTGCTGGTCTGGCAACTATAAGGTCCTGAGTTCGATTCCTAGGACAGACAAAAAAATTCAAAGTCAACAAAAGTTAATAAGTAAATGTGAAAAATAAGCACTTTAAAGTTCAACAATTATTCAATGATACTGAAAATCTATTTTTTTGAAAAATGTAGGGCATTGCAAATGATACTGAGCATAACTTTAAGTAATCAAGTAGTCCGATAGGTGAGTATAAAATGTTGATTTTTTTAAGCAATGTTGTAATTTATACATGCATCTCAGAAAACTAAAAGAAACTAAAATGTTTAATACCAATCTTTCATACAGAAATGCAGTTTACAAGATCTGCTTTTTTTAATATTAAGATTCTCAGACTGAATTCAGCCATAAACAGAAAGCCAAACTCCACAGTCTTCGTTCAGGTGAATCTCACCAGAACTTTCTGTTGCATGGCCAGCTACTATGCCAGCAACTCTGCCTGACCGTTCTGCACCCTGTGCCGCACTACTGTCCTTTCAATCCTCATGAGTACCACAGCAGCCAAAGGAGCTGGTATGTAAAGGACACTCAGATTTACATTAGTGTTCCGTGAGCTAAAATCAGGACTCATGGGAAGCAAATACATAGCAGACTGCAGCTCAACTTGGAGGGGTGTCCAAAGCCTCAGGGGCTACTGAGGTCTTTAAACAGAGACCAGGCAGTGCCAGACTTCTAACGGCACTGAGATGATGGGAATGTTGCAACTGTACTGCCCCAAAGGCAGCCACCAGCCATAAATGGTTATTGGAATTTGAAATGTGGCTAGTGCAACTGCAGAACTAAATTTTTACCTTAGTTAATTGAAATTTAAACTTAAATAGGTACATGGGATGAATGCAGATAATGATCTTTTTGCAAGGGTATAATTTATGCTCCTGCTGAAGTTTAGGTCCTATGCTCCCATCCTGCTTTTAATGTGCAAGTATGAACTAGTACTTACCGTTCATATACTTGGAAATAATCCTGGCAATGAATACAACATCCCTACCTTTCCTAACATAGGAATCTTATCTAGGTTTTCTTTTACTAAATCTCATAAATTTTTTATTTTATCTTAAACTCCACAGGTCTATTTCATTTTTTCTGCTTTCTTGGAAGATCTTTAAAATTAAGATTCCTGGAGTCCATCATAGTGACTAGAACGTCTAAAACACATTGGAAAAATTGCTTTTTTAAAGGAACTTGGTACAGTATGAAACTTTAATAAAAGGATTGTAGTTACTGACATTAGAGGGCAGTGTTGCTTCAAGCATTTAGCCTACTACCAAATATTTACATTTCTAGAATTAAGCCACTTAACGAGTATGGTTTTAATTGATTTGTTTCAAGTGGGTAGAATAGCAAGGAAAGAAAACTACTCCATTTAGAATGAAGAAGAAAGAAGCGTACAAAACAAGGTACTTCTGCTTAGCTTTGCATCTCTCTCGCTGCTTTCCTCCTTGAAGAAGGTCCCCCAGCTACTCACCACGGGGCCTCTCCTGTTCCTCCTTTCCAGCCACTCGTGCTTCCAGGCCGGCATACACGTTGCCTTCAGTTTCTCCCTGATCATTCGCTCTTCCGGGCGATCGTCCATCTTGTGCAACCCTTTGAGAGTTTCTTTATTGTCCATCTCACGACTAAAATGGAGGCAGAAATAGGGAGAATGAGACATTTATATACATGGAATCGTTTTTCAGAGCAAGTAGAATAGTATGGTTGTTCCAAACTTTCAAAGAAAATCCCAAATGATTTATGCAAGACATGAAAGTATTGTAACGTACAATGTGTTGTTTAACTTATAAGGTGGACAATGCTGAATGCTGCCTGATAGGACAAGCTAAAACGGCAAGGTTCTATTTAGAAGTTGCCAGCTTACTCATGCTATTAATGCAGATCTTTGTTCGAGGACAGTTCCCAAGGTGGATCTGAAGCATTAAATATTGTATTAACAAATACGTTCAATATGACTGTGGTTTCCCCTTCTACCCTCTAATGTATACGTACAACAGACATATATTTATAAGAGTTTAATATCCTTATCCTAGGGTTTCTAACAACTTATGCCAATATGGTTAGAATCTAGCAGGTATACTCATTCTGTAAAAATAAGTATTGCATAAGCTATGTGAAACTTAACTAGATCTTCCACGATCCTGAAACAATTTTTCAAAGCTTAAATGATTACATTTGTTTCCGAAACAAGTCTGTAACAAAGCACCTACAAAGCCTCAAGGTAAAACACCATTCTCAGGAAAATCACTGATGTCAAAATACACTTCCATCAATACATATACACACACAATTTCAAACCTGGTTCGTTAGAAAACAAGTTAAAGCAACTGTACTCCAGGAGAACTAACAATTTTTTAAATACTTAGCTAACTTCAATAATTTGGGAAGTTTAAAGAGCTAGAGAATAGTGATTTTTCTACCTTGATAAGAAAAGGAAATAGTCAAGGAAATCCCAGAGATGATAACCTCAAGCTTACTAAAAAGTCAGATTCAAACTCCCCTAGGAGTTTTCTAATTAATCTTCACTCTGAAGTCGTATCTTCAAAGAATCAGCAAAAAAATCAAATTAAAAGTAAATAGACACTAGAAAAGAATGCTTAAGTGGTTTCAGTGAAGCGTCTATATTGTGGGGGGATGGGATAAATAACGATAACATGCCAAAAATATTAATACGATAAACAACACTGCCAAAAACTGGTCTGTCAGTGATGGTGAACCTATGGCACATGTGCTGCAGTGGGTTGTTTGTATCACTGAATGATCTAAAAGGTTTGCCACGACTGGAGATATTTTCAGGAACACAAAAGAGCACAAAACATTTGATCTGAGTCTTGCAAATGGGCATTAAAACCACACAGTAAAATATTTCTGCCACACAAAATCTGTCACACTGAAGGAATGAGATAGGAAACATTTTTTTTTTTTAAATCCGATGGCAGTTTTCCCAGGGTTGGACTAAAATCCAAAATGTGTGGCACAGCCTCAGCTCAATTCCTGGTCCTAGGCCCATTCCACACTTTCCTGCTTCTTTCAGGCCTCAGGGGCTCTAGGATCACCCTGACGAGGGATTCGTCTGTGCAGGCTGGTTCCTCCTCTGCCTTTTGCCTCTATTTCTATCTACTCTTTAGGTTTTCCTCAGCCTCCTCAGAGACTTTCCCAGTCTCATCTATGGATTCCTGATTCTGTTCCTCAGAGCCCTGCACTTTTCCTTCAAAGTGCTCATTGCAATTTGCAAATCATCCTTCCTCCCTCACCAACTGTAAGCCCCCTGAAGACAGGGGCTATGTGTCATATCCATCTACACAGTCAACATCTAAACATATCTAGCTCAGAATAGGTATTAACACATACATTAAATGAATGATAATCTACTAACATCTTTGACACTCTTAAGGGCCTTCCTTTAAATTTAATGACTATAATGGCTTATATCTGGATATCCCCCCAAAGCCTCACGCACTCAGAGGCAGGGCTTTCTGGAAGGTGACTGGATTGTAGGGCATTATAGGGACTTGCTATGAGCAGGTGGAGGTCTGCTCACGAAAGGAAGATTACCAGGGGCATGACCTGGAAGTGTGTGTCTCCTCTCCCAGCTTCCTTTCCTGTCTGCTTCCTGGCCACCACCAGGTAAGCTGCTTTTCCTCTGCCATGCTCCTCTGTTAGGCCATCCTGCCTTGAAGCCAACCAACTACAGTCTGAAATGTGAGCTGTTATCTGAGTTGTGGGTTCTTTAAAAGTTCTTTAAAAGTTGCTGGGTATTTGTGCCAGGGACAAGGAGAGTGATTGAAACAATGCCTACTTATGTTCTCCTTTTAATTATGACTAAATTTGTAATTTAGATTTTATTCAATTGAATTTTTTTATTGTTCCTGAGGTAATTTGCAAATATAAACTATTCTTTCTCGTCTCTTCATAGCATTAATTCTAAATTATGTATTTTTCACATTTCAATGTCTGAAATCTGACTGACTCAATTAAATGTTATAATTTAACTGGCACATTTTTTCTGCTTTTTCCATGATATATACAATAATGGTACAATTTACAATGGCTGGGATCTCAGAATCAATATACAGTAAATCCTATTTTAACTGCCAGGAAAATATCACACCTACTCAGTTTCTTTTGTCTTTGAAATGGAAATCAAACTGGGAAGAAAAACAAGTTTTTCTTACACACCTGTCTTGTTTTCTTATAATCCTAACATAATCTCCATAGATCAGAGATATGCTTTTTATTTTTATCAGACGTTTGTGTGTATATATGTCTATACGTGTATGGAAGTGATTTGACTCTTTACTTGGAAAGGAAATACAAGCTAGACACCTCTGTTCCCTGCAACCTCAAGGAACTATAACACTAGTTCTGCACAATGCCTGGGAGACAGAAGACGGTAACACTAAACCAGAATGCTCACAAGTCCACTTACAATTTTAAAAAGTTTTTTTTTTAAATGGTTTATCTTTAGTGTGGAAATATGTTCTCCAACAACTAGAGATAGGAAGAAATAACTGCCAGACTGTATCATAATTGAAAGCATCAAATGTTCCATGCCAGATAAGGTGTTACACATTTACACGAATGAAATTACTTAACCTTTCCAACAGCCCTGTAAAGTCGTTAGCATCTGAGGCTCAGAAAGACTAAGATCACATGCCCAAGGTCTCTCACTTGCTAAGTAGGTAGCAGGACTAGAATTCGTAGCCCTGCTTGACTGATTCTAAACCACATGCTCTTCAGGCTGTGGTAGGTCACTCACTCCCTAGTCTGATCTTATTTTTTATCAAGTTAGTACTCATATCTGTGCTGGTATCTACTGATAATAATACAAAAAATTTTTCACAATGGTGATGATTTTACTACCAGTATTAAAGCAGCAAATTACCTCTGTTCATTTAGAGCATTTCTGTGTAAAAGTAAGACTATAATGATTAAATGAAACCTTTCTGAAAACTAACAGGATTTACTTAACCTTAGTATAAAGACTTCCACAACAGTCTAGATTCTGGCTAAGTCTGAACAGAAAGATCTTGATTCTTGAGATCCAGGAAGTCTGTGGAAACTTCAACAGCACATTGGATAATCTGGATAGGAACAATTTAGAGATACTTGTGAAGTCCTCATACCAGCAAGGTCTTACATACCACCAAACTCCCAAGCTTTGGTACTACAGAGAGAAAAGAGAAGCAAAGGAGGAAGCACCTACCAAATCAAAGCCAGTCCACTGTGGGCCGAACGGAAGTTTTCAGGTAACAGGAAAGAGAAAGAAAGACTCCGGTGGGGACAAATGGAGTGAACAACCCTTTATCAGGACAGGACACAGGTAACAGCGCCAGGGGGTTTAGTTCAGTTAATTCTAAGATAAGACTCACACAATCTCGTTGTGTGGATAAGAAAAGATAGAGACATTGGTGAGAATCTGTATGTAAAAAATGTAGGATTTCAAGTTAGAAAGGAGTAACCTCACAGTCGCCTTCTCTTACAGGGCCATACGGACGAACGTATACACATACATACGTACCAGCGTTTGAAGTCTGCTGACCTAGGTGTTAGCATTTGCAAACATGTTAACAAAAACAAAAATTTCTCTGTACTGGGACTGATCTGGTTTTCTGTTTTCTTTTTCAGTACTAGAGGGGAGCACAGGGATTTCACATCACTAGCCCTCTTCTTTTTTTTAAATTTTGAGACAGGGTCTTGCTAAGTTGTCCTGGCTCCCAGACTGTATTCCAATAAGACAGTTTCTCCAGAGTAATACTGTCACGGACAACTGTTGATCTTTTTCTTCTTCTGAGCAAGATAGATTAAGGGAAATTCTTTCATTTTCATATAATGTAACACTAACAACGTACCTATGTTTACATAAGAAATAACAGTATGTAAAAATGGCTCACATTAAGAAAGTTTCCAAGATTTTATTCCAAACCAGTCCCTAATGCTTGACCCTGAAAACTAAAGATGGTACAACTTCTATTTGTTTACCAAGAGAAACAGGTGTACTTTTATCCCCACATACACATCCTCTCTTTAGCACAATGAAGAACCACAGATTTCTATATATGGGTCTGGCCATGGCACCCTGTAATCAGCTTTATAACATGTTGATGCAGTGTCACAAATCTTTAGGTGGGGGCACTGTTTCTAGTACTGTGTATAAACCTCCCTATTTAGTCTTTTCAAGGACATGGACAGAATCTACCTTCAGATTCTAATTAACTGCATCAGAAGTTAAATAACACAGAAGCCAAACAACAAAGGAATATAAACAATAAACAATGAGTTTCATATCACTGTGATTTTGACTGCTCACATTTATAAAATGTTCTAAATTGCCACACCTATACTATAAATACATTTATCTGAATTCACGTATTAGTTTATCTTAAAATATCATCCCATTTCAGTTTAAAACTAATCTCCAGTAAGAATGACAGGATTTTTGAAAATAAAACAAGGCACAGAAACAAAAGCACTAAGTACAAAATTAAACAAAATAGGACAATCACACTGCACATGCCTACTCACTAGCTGATCTAGACTAGAACATGGTAAGTACCTTTCCTCCCTGTGTCCTGCCCAACAGCTGTAAACAAAGCACCCAGAACATATACAGTGGCTGGTTACCACTTCTAGCCAACAGTGATCTAAGAATTAACACACACAATGGACACATATAGCTCTTAACTACCCTAACTATACCATAAATTAGTGTCTCTGGGGACATATAAATAATTTCAAAGAACCAGAAGGTTTTCTTCTAAATTAATAATTTATATAAGATTTAATAATCATCATGCAAATACAGTAATAGGGAATTTATAAATGGCAGAAAGGGGCTAGCCAGTATCACAACATTCTTGAAGTTAGATGCTTTACACAGATTTTTTTCTTTTTTTCAGTTACCTATGATTTAGTGTATATAGCCTTCTTTTAGAGAATAAAAGTGAATAAAAAGGAAAGCCATGTTTTAACTACATAGGTCTCTCATACTCTGCATTCTATATGTTATAAACATATAAATACACTTAGAACAGATGATATTGTAAAGACAACTGAATATACTCTAAGGGACTGCTAAATAAGTTACATATTACTGGTAACAAATTATGCAATACACATTTCAAACACCATTAAACTTACAAAATAATGTATGCATAAATTATTGCTAATTGCAGACTAGGGTACTAATGAGATGAATACATTATTAAGTGAAGAAAAATGTTTTAGTTTGTCTTTAATGCATTGAATTTTTCTGAATGCTACTCCAGAGTACTTTACAATTAAAAGGTATCTTTCTTGATGACAAATAGTCACAGGAATATTCAAATATGAATTTGCTAAAGCTGTCTTGAAGGAAAAGTAAATCTTATAAAATCAATGTACATACAAATACTTTGGATGTGTAATTCAATACTCTGAAGTTACTGAAGTGTTTAAGGTAAGACATCAAGGCCATCTCTTATGGTTGATACATTGTGTCACCTTGGGGAGTCTAGAGGTTTGGCTGAGTGATTCAGCAGGAAGCCAAGGTGCTTCTTTGTGTACATCCTGAGCCTGTGGAAGAGGAGGGCATGGAGACTGTGCGGGAGCTCCAAGCCCCCTGGGTTGGGGTAGGCTGTTTACAATGTAAGGGAAGGAAAGAGGCTGGCTTGCAGCTATTCCTCCCTTTTGCTCTGGTTGTTTCTGCTGTGCTCTGCTGCCATGTACAGTTTGCCCTGTGCCATGTGCCACTCTGCCTCTGAACTAGCCAAGTATGGACTGAGACCTCCATGAACTGTAAGCTAAATATATATACCTTTCCTTCCTTCATTTTGGGTGTTGGATATTTTGTCTCAGCAATGAGAGAAAAGTAACCAAGACACCATCCTTTCAAGTGGGCTTGCTTACAGGTGAGTAAATATCACCAAACTAAAAGGGCTATGGCTAAAACACAGATAAACCAAAAAAATCAAACCACGTGAAAAGCCTTCCTAAACCATCTCTTTACACTTACCTACTCCCAAAAATAAAATAACCTTGTCACACAAAAGCTTGGCTAAGCTATTCCTCGGTACATTTAACTGTTGGAAATGTTGCTGAAGATTCTAAAAAGCCATCACATTCCAGCTGTTAAATGTATCACAACAAATGTATCTAATAAGCATAACTGATGACATCACTCAATAATGGAAGTGAAATGTTCTAACCAAATCTGGAAAAAGAATGATTCATCTTTCTAAATTTAGTAGACGAATATAAAAAGTCAACAAATTTATGTAAGAATAAAACTAAATATGTACACTTTGTCAAGTCCTGAAAACAACCATGTATACTGACGGAGAAAAATACTAAACTGCAGCGGAAGTGAAGACTTGCCAAGAGGAAAAGGTAATTCAGACAAGCGAAATACCAGAAATAGGCATTACAGGTGCAGTTAGGTAGGGCATTATGGGTGCAGTTAGGTAGAGACAACTATGTGTAGTGAGGCAGAGAGACAAGAATAAGTAATGGCTTAAAACTGGTAAGAATTTTAAAGAAAACTAAGACAGACTAAGACAAATCAAATTAGGTTGGTAAGGAAATGAAAACCCTAAAAGAATTGCAATTTGATATAAGGTTACTTCTTTTAAAGCAGTTGAGAAAAAGCATAAGATGAGGGTAGACACTTTTTGGGGTAACACCCCTTGCATGTAGGCATAAAAGAAGACAAATTAGACTAATGCAAAACTAACATGTTGTCAGTTCCGCAGTGACCTACAACTCAAGTTCAATGAAATCCACTGACTTGTGGGAAACTGTGGACTAAAATTCCTGTTGGTAATATTCATGCAGACAAGTGAAAATGGTAAACTTTTTTTTTTAAAGTCAGAATTGGAGAGAAATGTGCATATTTGTAAGGCATCTTATTACAAAATACATGAAAACCTTAGCAGTGTCAGAAAAACAAGGCACTTCTATCAGTGATAGACAAAACAGATCAGCTTTAAAGTTACCGGCTATCTCCACAATATTTACTACTTAAGGTAAGTATTTTTTCCAAAATATTTTTCTCATCAATCACAGCCAACACCTCCACAACAGTAATTTGAATACTACCACTTTTCCATCCTCTCACTTGGAAGTTGGAGAACCTATCAGGTTTAATACAAAAATTTTCCTAACAGTATTGTTGTACTGATGTTTTCTGATGGGGTTTAAGATCAGTATGGCCCATTTTCCACTTGTTCCTTTTTAACAAAAGTTCATGGAAGCTTGTATTCTTCTGATATGCACTGCTAAAAATTTCACTGTCTTTTTCTTTCTTTGCTGTGTCCTTGATATTTGATGAAGAACTTCTAGAAACCTTTGGAGAAAAAAACGGGATGCTGTGAGCATCCTCTTCCTTAACTGTTGAACAAAGACCAGTAAGCAAGGAAAAGGATGCTTTTTTATTTATTTTGACAGTGTTTGGCTAAATGTGTATTTCCTTTCAAGAATTCCCCTTTTGTGCTATTTGACAAATACAGGATCGGGAATGTCTACACCACAGTGATGCATACACCTAATGGGATCAAACACCAGCGAAGCAGACTGCAACTTCCTGCACTGCTCCTGTGCGGCGGTTCTCAGCTTAGTGGAGTGCCATGTGCTGTCCTCCACCTGGGACGCTGGCAGCGAATACGTGGCAAAGTGCACGTGTGCCCCTCCTGTTTTAGTCTGCATCAAAAGGATCTCAGATCAGTGTTATGTGGAGGCTCCTGCAAATGTTTTTCTTTGGAATCTCCTCCAAATGGGTGTGTGAATATATTTTTACTCTATCATTTTTGAGGAAATGTGGAATTCAGTTTGAGCATTCTTCCAAGCAATCAAATAAACAAGGGTAATAATGGGCAAAGTGGTCTACTATTGTAACGCCCCATCCCATATTTTAAGAAAAGTGGCTCAAAGTGAAAACCACTGAGAACCTTCTATGTTAACAAAACCCTCCACTTGGTTATAATGTTCTGAAATTATTGGAGAAGAGGGGGATACTTACTGTACACTAGAACACCAGGCTCTCTTACAGCCTTTGCTAGGAGAATGACCTCTTTCAAAGTCCTGTGGAACAGCTAGCACTACACCACTTCCTTCTGGTTGGTGGAAAGGCACGTTAACTAGGATGCTCAGAATGAAAGATGACTTCCTGACAAATGCAGCTTTTCTTCTCTGTGCTTTTAATGCTAGTAAACTACTCCATTCAATGAACGCAGGACAACTACCACACGTAAGCACTGAGCAAGGCAAGAGAACAAAAATACAATAAAAGATAAATAAGACATGGTGCCTATGCCTCCAAAAATTTAGTCTAATGGAAGAAAAACACTGCTATAATGATATTTGAAGTGCTATTAAATAGTTGCAGTAGGATTACTTCATCATGAGTTTTATCTGTAGAAGGGCTGGAAAAACCCAGAGATGATGCCTAAGGAAATATAAAGAACAGGACTGGCAGGTATGGAACTTGTGAATGTTGAAAGAAGATATTCTAGATGGAAGATATAACTTTGGCAAAAAATAATATTTTGTAATACTGACTTTTATCATTCCACAGATTAGGAAACACTGGCTGAAACAAAGTCAGGTAGGTTCATTATAGGCCATCTCAGATCGTCTCCCACATCACAAGGCTCCACGGGAAGAAGAGAGCATAAAGCATCCCTTACACTGACCTGGTGTGAAGTCTTTTGTAGTAGCACTCCTTGCAATAAATACAATGTACTAGATCTCTATAGACCTCTCACTCCAGTTAAGTCAGCAGTTCCAAGAAAAATCCAGAGAAAAAACCAACACCAGAAGTCTTAATATCTTAATATAAGACCTCTCAAGCTATCTAAAAATATAGCATGTCTTCACTGCAACGTAGTCTCCAAAAATTCAAAATATGGGGAGAAAAGATTAACTGCCAGCCATCCAACAACATGTGTAAAGCTTCCTGGTATGAATCCACCCTATGGGAAGGGGTGTCAGACACTGGAGACTGGTTGATACAGAAACACTTGCAGAAGCACAAATCTGTCAGAAAGATGTATCCCTGTTCTCGTCCACTTACCCTCTATACCCTGCACTCTGCCAAGGACTTAGGTCTAGGGTAAGGACAAAGATGCTATGAGTAAAAAAATTACACTATTTTCTCTGAAAATCTCTGTTTGACTAAAAGAAAGCTCCAGAATCTGAAATTTACAGAAGGGCCTAAAGAATGGCTCTCATTTCACTGCAAAAGACTCTGGGATAAAAAGATGCACAGCAGGTCACTCACGTATCTTTAGCACTGCTGATGGTAAGCAGAGGCCAAAGCAGGTCACGAGGAGTCAGCATCATCACTTGGTAGAACACAGTTGAAAAAAATGAGGGCAACGGTCAAAGTAAAGTGGCCCAACAGAAGGCCATACTGGGTAGCAGACCGTAATTGTTCACCAGCACATGAAAGACTCAACACTAGTAAGTTTAGGAAGGATGGTGGGGAGTCAACATCTTCCACTGTGATGACAAACTCTTGCAGAAAGGTTAAGTAGCATTATTACCTGTCCACAGTGAGTGGGATTCTCGGTTTCAAAACCAGGTCTCTGGTTTCAAAGCCCTGCCCTCCTCATGTTCCATTATGCTGCTTCATAATTTAACAATATTTTTATTTGGAATACAGGTGAGTAGTCAAACACAACTATTTTTCTGGTTTCAGCAGGTAACAATATTTTTAGTTAGGCACGTGTGGGATGTGGAGACCTGTATAAGGCTGCTTCTGGGGCACCGAGGGAGGGAACAGGGACTGTCCAGTGTCAGCCTTCTGACCCACACATCACCACCATCACCACAGATGCTGGGTTTCTGCTAGGGAGACAGAGCATCAAAAGATATGAGAAGAGGAACTACAAACTCCCTTTGTTAAATCTGGAGTACTTTCCAGCATCTTTCTGTATAATTTTTTGCCACTCCTATAACCCAGTGGCTCCCTGTGTTTTCAAATGTGTTCTTAGCATTATCACCACCATCTCCATGCTAGCTATGTGGATCTACAGACCCTCTGTGATAACTCAAACGATGAAATACTGCTTTTAGCTTCGGTACCAATATTCACTATTATAAAAGCAATTTAAACTTAATTACTATTAGGAGAGGTATTTGTGTAAGAGATGATCAAAGCTATCTCAAAGAATAAAACAACTGTTAAAAGGGACTTTAAGAAAGTAGACAGCACAATGCATGTTTTCAAGGTTATTTTACACTAAAGACTTATGTCTTTTTTTTTCTTGTCTTTTCGAGATAGGGTATTGCTATGCAATTCAGGCTGGCCCTGAACTGACTTTGTAGCCCAGGCTGGCAGTGATCCTCCTGCTTCAGCCTCCTGAATATGGGGATTATAGGTGTGTGCCACCATGCCCAACTCTTCTGTTATTGATTGACTGATTGATTGTGATACTAGGAATTGAAGTCAAGACCTTGCACTTGCCAGGCAGTTACTGCGCTGGTAAGATAGTCCCGGCCCTGATTCTTTTTACTGAATCAATATGCCACAAATTTCTCTTCATTAAGATGCACAGCCATTTTCCATATTAAGCTCTATGAGTCCGAAGACGCACAGCAGTGGCCTCAGGTGAGAAAGGAACATGGCTGCCCTAGGCCCCCGTCTGCAGCCTTGGCTATGCTGATGTCCAAACTCCACTCCGACAGCTTGGGCCAGCACATGCAGCAGCCGCACGGCCTGCTTTTCTCACCATCTGCAGCAGCAGCTCCAGACATATGCACTGCATCAAGTCACAGAAATCACTTTTTTGTGTGTTTTTGTTTTCTTTCTTTGAGGAGAAAAGCCAGGATATACTGTTAACAAGAGTCATACTGTCTTTGGAGTGCTAATCTGGAAACACAATTACTAATAAAATATTTTTGTTTTTGTATTTTTGAAAATTAAAATGTTTTCAGGGAACATCTGCTATTCAGCCAATTACTACTGATTATTGAAGTAATGCGTAGGTGGTACTGCAAATTATATATATTTTAAAAGTAACTCATCTTTGGTTGTTGGCATTTGCTGCCTAAGATACAAACTTAAATATTTGGCTTGAAAATGTAAGCATTTCATAGGGAATGAATTCTAATACATTATATAATGTATTGTATAGGCTTTTTTTTTTATACACTTCAGGATCCTAATACGAAATACCCCCTCTGAAAATCTTCTTCATCCTAGTTACCCCACTGGGAGATGGCTCACTGTCCGGCGCAAGCCACCAACTGGAGTTAACTGTAGCATGTATACATTTGGAGAAATTAGAATTCAAAGTGAACAGGAAGGGAAAAAATCTTTATTCAATAGGTGGCACTCTTTCCTTTAAAATGTCTCTTAGCCAAATATTAATAGCAAAGATGTCTATGCACTAATTAGTTTTTAAAAAGGCACTTTAATTATGACATCCTATCCTAAATACAGTTTGAATCACTGTCTTCCTAGACAATGTTTTCCTCATTTCAATAGGATGTCGGAGTTGTTCATAAATGTCTATTTCTTTTCACTATTTATGATTTAGCCAGGTATGTGCGTCAAAACATTTTCAACATAAGCCTTTTCTTTTCTTTTTTGAAGAGGACCTAGCTAAAATGCCCTCGCAGGCCTCGAAGTTGTGAGTCTCCAGCGTCAGTCACCCAAACCGCTGGGATTACACATGTGCTGCCACACCTTACAGACTATTTCCTAATTGTAATGATTTCAGATATTTTTTAAAAACCCAAGTGGAAACGGGACAAAGAGCTGCGCCTGTACCACAGAAAATGTACTATTCCTGTTTAAAACATGAGAGCAACTCCTTTTTGTAAGCATGCACATAAATATTCCTTTTACTAAGGCCAACTTCGGTTTAATTTACTATCATTATGTCTGACAATGGACCAAAATTTTAAAAGAAACATAAATAAAATTTACCTACCATGTAGAAGAAGCAAAAACCAAACAAACAGAAAGAACCTCAATCAAACAAAAAAATTCTTGTGAGCCAGGCATGGTCGCACATGCTTGTAATCCTAGCACTCGGGAGGCTCAGGCAGGAGGATGCTGTAAATTCAAGCCCAGCCTGGGTTATATCGTGAGGTCATGGCCAGCCATAAACTTAAAGGCAAGACCCTGTCTCAAAAAACAAAACAGCCCCAAAACCTCAATTTGCCTAGTTTTCTTAGGTTACCCTTTGGTCTTAAGAGCCTACAACAAATTCAGGCTCCATCTCACTGCTAAACTCTAGGGTCACTCTCTTTTCTGCAGAAACTGTCCCTGCTGCCACCCGCTGGCCACAGTGCCTGTGACAGTGTGAGGGAATCTCCCTAAGCCCTCCCTTTCCAAAAGCACCCTGTTAAAATGGCCTGGCACTCAACAGTCTCCAGCATGTGACAATGGGGTAGATCCTGAGGATGGAAAAGGTTTCCACTTTATATACTCTGTCCACGGGAGAGGTGTGGCCCGAGGGACACAGTCAGTGAACACAAAGTCAGGACGAACAGATGTGTGCGAAGATCTTCCCCGAGGCGGTGTTTTACCTGCGGATGGGGTTTTGCAGACGCCTCCTTTAGCAGTACTACTCATCTACTCATGACCTGTCCATAGCAGACCTCGGGGAAGTAACACCTTTCCAAGAGGAGCCTCCAAATCAGAAAGGTTTCTGAGATGTCCATAAGTTTTACTGGTGCCACCAGGTAAGTCACACATTTGTCTTGAGTGCTGGGGGCACACAGAGGAGAAAGGTGGGACGCCAATCTTGGGGAAAATGAAGTACTTCATTCTCAGCAAAACTCTTACACATGGTCCATAAAAGAAGCTAAGAACAGCGACAAAACTTTCCCACAGCTTTGGAACCTACCCACCCATGTCTGTAATTTTGTTAATGACTGTTGATTTTCCTGTGGTTAGTGGGAATACAAAGCCTTGAAAAAAACCCCTACTGATTTTGACCCTGGAAAGGGAGAGGCAGAAGTCACAAGTCCTCAGCCTCCTAGGGAAGCAACGTAAGAGGGGAAACAGGAGCTCGCTTGGCAGTTGACGGATAGATGCACCCACAGAAGGGCAACGTCCACAGCTGGGATCCACATGCTTCGAAGATGGACGCACCTAGCTCAGTGGCGGTGAAGCTGGCAGGATGTACTGATAGATACCACAGTACCAGCACGAGAAACAGAGCTGCTGTTTTCTAGAGTGTCTGTTTTATTCCAAGATTTCCAAGAAAGATGCAGAGTAAAGGTTCTGCAGTTAAAAGATATATATGCAACTGAACTATAAAATTCAAATGAATTAAGGTGAACCATGAAACCTGAATTTTGTTCACTTTTCCAAGTAAGCATCATAAAAGATAACCTGCACAGCTGCCCAAGTATTAGCCACGCCTCTACCCCTGCCAGCCTGAGAAAGCTTCTCAGGATGCAGGACAGTAAGTAATACCTGTGGGGGATAATTCACAATAGGTTATTTTTCTAGAAAGCAAATGTTTTTTTCAGTTAGGGTCTTGCTAGGTATTCCTGCTGGCCTCGAACTCACAGCAATCTCGAGTACTGGAATTACAGGCATGTGCCACTACACTCACCTAAAAAAGCAATTATTTTAAACCTCTGATATTTTATTATTCCCAGGAAGTTACTCTTGGATGACCTTCCACCTCCAAGTATGTTGCCAGATGTATGCTCCAACACTGAAGATTAACCGGCACCAGCCAGGTTCACACACTGATCAAGTCAGGATGTGAAAAGGACAGTGTCTTTATGAGAGAACTAAAGGGATCACAGGTAGAGTGGAGAAGCCTAAGAGGTGCCCCACGGGCCTAGACAAAAAGCGAGACTCTGGACAGACTGGATTAGGGATAGCCCCTTTATTTATTTATTTATTTTTGTCTTTTTGAGACAGGGTCTCAATATGCAGTTCAGGTTGGCCTTGAGCTCACTTTGTAGCCCAGGCTGGTCTCGAACTTGTGATGATCCTCCTGCCTCAGCCTCCCGAGTGCTGGGATTACAGGCATGTGCCACCATGCCCGGCTTGGGATAGCCCCTTTAAAAGGTCACGTATCTTAAAGCAAGTGCACAAAATGCGGAAAATCATGGGAACAGAAATCATGCAAATGAGCCCTGGGACATTTATAACCATTTTTTGGCTAGATTTTAATCTCCATGAAAGCAGAGTGTTTTATGTTTTATCACTGCTGTATTCCCAGTGGCTGGAACATAGCCAATTCTTAATAAATCTGTTGAATGAATACTTTCTTACACCGTGAATAATAATAATTTAAGCAATGAGAAAACCCCTACATACGTATTTCATAACCATGGCAAGCTTTTCACCACAGACTGGCTTCCTATCCACCATCGGTCAAACCCCCTCCTCGAGATTCATTAGTGTTTCAGAAAAGTACAGCCAGTATTTTAACAACCGACACAATTTCCTTTTCTTTGCTCCACTTCTTTTGCCTATAAGAATTCTCCCCTCTTCCCATCTTAAAACAACCAACCAAATCGACCCCCAAAATGCTTTCTCTTGGCAAAGCATTTGGCTTCTACTTCGCTCCCTCTTTCTCCAGGCTCCTCAGGAGCAGTGGGACCTGCGCTTCCCGTCTCTCACCCCCTCCCTCTCCCATCACCCCCACTAGGCTGCTGTGTCCAGAGCAGTCAGGGTGCCTTTTGCAGCCTGCATCCAGTGGCATCCCTACTGTGGACCATCTGCCCCTCAGGAAAGTCCTCATCCCTGGCTTACCTGTGTCTCCTACTAGGCGATGTCTCAGGCCCCTCTGCTGAATCCTTTCCAAACTCTTCCAAGAAATACGGGTACTCTTCAAGAAAGATTCTGAATTAATACTTCCCTGCTCCCCTTGCAAAGGTATGGGTGTGAGCTTGGGCTTACTTATTAAAGAATTGTAACTGCCTACAGGAATCATCCATTCATTTCTCAATCCTTGGCATTTGTGCTGGAGTCTGAGCAGCCCACAATTCAACTGTGCAAAGGTATTACAGAGAAACACTTCAGGCCCCATGCACCTCCCATCCAGAAGACTGAATTACTACTAATGCAACAGGATGTGAAAGCAAACATGCCTTTTTTCTGTTTTCATTCATTGAGGTGTCTTCCCATCTAGTACACGGTATGCCTTGGTTTTCTCCAAGAGTTTCCCATGAAAGCAACTACAAGTAATCAGTCCCTAGCTAAAGATCGCAAGAATTCAACTCTCTTGTGACCTCCTCAACTCCAGCTTTTACCAACGGACAACTGAGTCCCAGTGGCAGTGAACTGAAGTGACAGAGTAAGTTTCGGTGACCAGCTCATACGTAAGATGTGTGGGATGGCAAGCATATTACTACTGTTTCTGAAGAAAACAAAATAATACGTCAGAGAAACAGTCAAAGGCAAAGGTATTTACCTTGCCTTGAAGGAAATTTCAGTTTTTACCTGAGTGCCCTTTCTATAAACTCAAAGATAATCTCCTGTGTCTGTTGGGAAGGCTGATTACTGAATTCTCTCAGAGTGACTAAGCTCTTTTAACTATCAAGGATGTCTGCTAAACAAAAAAAAATAAAAGTCTGACACTTGACAGGTAGCCATTTGTTAACTTACTTCCCTAGGACAAAACAAACATCAATTAAGAGAATATGCACTGAAATCCATTTAGAGAAACACTGTAATGGATGTTGGCCTTAGATATCACTATCTTTATACAAATTAGTAAATGGGGTTTCCCAATACTTGAAAACACACAAACTAAATACCAAGTCTGCAGTCCAGACTGCAAATATCACCAGATATCCTTAATGCACATATTTTTATATTTAAAAATCACTGGAAATAAAAACTAGCTCCCTCTCCAAAAGCCCATTAATATAGAGCTATACCAGCTACAGCTAGTTGTGAAGAAATTTATTTCAAAATGCCTGAGGTACCAAAGAAAGCTCCCCAAGCGTACGCACAGGGTACACAGGTTTGAGCTGAGAAGACAGGAGAGGAGCTAAGAGTGCCATGTAGCAGTGGGTCAGGACCCGTCACCTGTTCTCTCCCACCTAACTTCGGAATGATGCCCACCAGCCCTGAAATAGGAATGCTGCGTATGTGAGCCAAAGCTTGGCAAACTCTTGTTAGAGGAAATATGATATTTCACAAATGTTATGATTACTACCTTTAATACATGTGCATATCCAACTCATCTCCTATCTTGCTTGCAAAAAATGTGCACTGAGGACATCTAACCACATTTGCAGTCTGGATCTAGTCTCTTACCTGGCACAGTAAATAGAGTGAATCTGAATTTGTTTACAACTTGTCTTATTTTATAAGAATTGCATAGAACAATAAAAAAGTTAAAAATTTTATTGATGTTTCTGTATTTTTTGGAGACTAAACAAATAAAGCAGGGCTGGGGATATAGCTCAGTGGAATAAGCGCTTGTCTAGCAAGCACAGGGTCCTGAGTTCGATCCCCAGTACCGCAAAAAAAAAAAAAAAAAAAAAAAAAAAAAAGAAAGGGCTAGAACAAATAAAGCAATCACTGGATATGATTTTAACTTCAGCATTTGCTATATGAGAAATAATGGATAAAAACAAGACAAAGGACAGGAGTACTCTACAAGATAATGAAACTTTTGTTCTCATGCAACTCAAACCTAGCTCCTAATTTTAGAAAAAGTAAAAAAACAGAAGCATAAAAGATGACTGTGTGGTTTAAAGGACAGATTTGGAGTCCTAACTGCCAGATACTGGAGTTCTTGCGGTGGCTTCACTAACCACTAGCTGTAGCTGGGTTGGAGTACTGCCACTTTATCTCACCTCTCTGACTTTGCCTTCTCATTTATAAAACAGAATAAAAATTGCACTTACTTCACAAGAGGTGTACAGCTTAACCAAGATAATCCATATAATGCATCCAATGTTTGAACCAGCGTTCCCTATCATTGTTATTTTAAGTAAGAAAAGTACAGTAAGAGCATGATGAAGAACTAGGACAAACTAGGTCTGACCAGTCTTGGGTTTATGCTATTCTAAAAGTGGGAAACCCCCTACTCGGTCAATTATGTAAACCTAGAGATTTGGCTGAAACTCTTTAATGTCCATGTGCATTCCTTAAGAGTTGGTATGAGCATGAATCCCAGTAATTTATTTTTACCCTTCTGAAAGCACTTTCATATCCACCATCTCATATTATGCTCCCAAGTTCTGAAAGCAGGAAAGGTATCAAGTCTGTTTTATAGAGGAAAGTAGTCAAACTCAAAAGAGATTAGAGTAAATTCACTCAATACCCTGCAGAAGCTGTTAAAACACTAATGGGGTCTGGCCTCACATATCTGAGTCAATGCTCACAGTCTATCACAATAACAAACCAGGGAGGTGAAGTATATTTCCACTAAAAACACTTGGCCATTCTGTCCTAATAGCTAAAGAGCAATACTACAGGGAAAGAGAAAATCCAATGTGTTTATAAGGAATGTCTAGTGTCTCAAACTGCAATTTAACTAGGCTTTTCATTTTAACAGAAACAGTAAAAGAAACTGGAGCTTAATATGGGAATAATATTGGTTTCCAAGTATCACCTATACTACCTCACCCTCAAATAAAGAAGGGCTTAAGAGGAGGTCAGAGAGTAATTATCATGGAGTGCATTTCTCTAATTTTTGTATTAGTACTATATGAGAAATAATAGGGATCTTTAAATAAACTAGAATTGAGTATTTTTTAATGTTTAAGGTTCTAAAGAAGTGACTCTGAGAACCATTTATTAAGTCCAAATGTTAATATGCTGCCGATTTGTGAAATGGCAGTCTAGCTCCCCACTGGGAAGTTGGTCTGATTAATACTGAATTCCAAAGTGAAAATAGGAGACATGAAGCTACAGAACAAGGGATAAAAAAATTCAGGGCTACTTCTTTTGTGATCCATCTTCCTGTAAACCACTAGAAAGGGGCCTGATGTGCATTTTGTAGTTCATTTGCTCTGGAGGTGGAGTCCAGCCATCCCTACTCTTACCTTTATGCTCTCCATCCCGCTGCTCCTGCTTTGGTCTCCTAAGGAACGGAAGTCCCTTTTGGTTCTTCTACACTCCACCAAGGATGACAGTTCCCAACTATTCTGAGCAAGTCTTGCGCAGGAGGAACAATTATTGGAGACACCTGAACAATCTGTGCCTGGAAGTCCACCTGGCTTTAGCTAGGAAGCAGCCTATGCTGCTGTTGGTCACCGAGGACACCAAGGACACCTAGTGAGGCTTTTCCTTCCCAGAGTTTAAGAGACACTCCAAAGTGCTACTTCCCGAAGGGGGAGAATGTGTGGAGTCACAGCACGTAAGAGCGCTGACAGCACCAGGCTCCCTCCCTGCCCCTGGAGGACTGCAAGGCGACCCAATGCTAGCAATGGCTCTCACTCAGCCTCTGCAGTGAATAGTCTCTGGACCCCAAATTCACATACATCATTGTAAAACAACCATACTTTTACCTCATTTTCATAAGTTACAGAAGAGAGAGCTAATATGCTGAAAAGATAAAAATTCCAAGCCATTTTAATGGCTTAAAGAGTACTGTACATATTTAAGAAGATTTGATTTATGTGGCTCACTAAGCATAGGGGGGAAATGAAGCAACTCATATTCTTTAAGCAGAAGCATCTTACAAAACATGTGAGTGCTTTACCATTTTAAAAAAATCAATGCAATATTCCTTAGCCCATTAAAAAATTCTAAATTAGAAATTAAATCAGCACCTGACAGCATAAAATTTTCTGTGTTTGGGTTGGTTAACTTTTGTGACTGATTTTAATACTTCTTGGTCAATGTACCATTTAGTGCATGTGATGTAAATACAAAAATGGAAGACCTGGGGCGGATGTAAATAACCCAATAGTATGAGGATATGAAGTTAACCTAGGAATATAAATATATTATAGGTTATCACTAATGTAAAGCAGATAGGAACATTTTATTATCACAGAGGAAACACAGGACAAAGTAGGTGCCCTGGCACTCTAACAACTCGCTACAGCCAAGCATTCATAAGCAGCTCACCAAAGAACCCACAACATGTGCCAGGGACATGGCAGCACTGAATGAAAAAGCAGCACTTTAGCAAAGCCTATGTATATATGTGGGTGGTATAAGACAGGACGTGTAGGTTTTTAAGAGAGAAAGGGGGAGAGCAAAAACAGGAAACAGAGCCGGCAAAAAACAACTTCATTTTCATTTTGGCTCAAGGTGTGACCAAACAGGCTCTCTACTTAGATAAGAACTTTCCTTGAATCTGTTTTTAGAGTAAAAATTGATGGTATTCAGTGTTTTGGGAGCCGTCCAATTAGAACACAGCATTATATTGTACCATGTAATTCTAAGTACGTTTCTTAGCAAGCTGCTGGATTCAGAGCTAAGCTGATTTCAGATACGAATGGTTTTATAGCTTATCACCAAAACTAGGCCCAGGAAGTCAAAGGGAGAAGGCAAGAAATTCTTTAGTATAACCTTTTCTATTTTATGCCAAAACTCTCTTTTTGGACCCAAGCCCAAAAAGGAAAGGCTTTGTTTTCATGTGTCTTTGGCACTACGAAAAACTCTCCTAGCAAATCTTCTTACAGTGGAGGGAATGTTCTATTACCCACTTATACAACTGCAGGATGATTTCAATCTGCATGATGCAGAGGACAGCCTAGTTGCCTTATTCACTGGTAACAAAACTATTGTCTAACTAGGCAATGCTTGCTAAACACAAACATGACATTTACTTTATTCTAATTTTTTCTACTTTGCAAAATAATATTCATTTATCACAACTTGGTCACAACAGGCTCGAAACCAGTACTAAAGCAACCGAGATTAAAGCAGACTTTGTATCTTCTTTATACCAGTCTTGTCTGGAAACGAGGTGCTAGTCATGCACAGTCCTGTAAGTGCTCCACATAAACATCCCAGTAACTGATCACAACAGTAAGGACTAGAAGACTGCTGTCATGGGTCTGGCCGAAGGCAGGAAAGGGTCAAGTGTCCTGCACTACCAGGAATCCAAGACATAAAGTAATTACTGCTGACGTCCCTGTGCTCAGCAATGAATTATAAGCAGCTCCAGTTCTGAATATGAAAAAAACCCAACACTTGACTATATGCCAGTCTGGTGCAATCACAATGATTAAACCAGTCCAACAGTCTTATTCTAAATCTGTTTGAAAGTCATAACTTTCTAGAACTTGAGACCAAAATCACCACATTAAAAAGAAAAATAAAAGGACCCGCTGCAAAATTCCTATTTGGCACTAACTGCCATCTATGTCCAAATTACATGAAAAAGAGACCCCAAAATATAATTAAATTTGAATTTTCACAACTGGGAAACAATGTAACTGTCACTGAGTAATGCATGTTCAACATTTAACTTTAAAAGGTATCCATACATATTTGTATTTATGAAAAAGCCTTTATAAACACAGGAGAAGTTAAAGGATTATTTTGCCTATTAGATGTTACCTGTGGTGAATATCTCTTCTTTATATAATTAATTGAGATAAAAACAAAGCTTTTAACAGTAGAGTTACCAAAGAGTAAATCTGAATTATTTTCAAAACTTCTACCTGACTAGGTAATACTTGCTAGACACAAACATGGTATCTACTTTATCCTATTTTGTCTACTTTACAAAATACTATTCTCCAAGCAGTTAAGGCTTTTTTAAATACAAGGTATTTCCCCAGTGGTCAGTGCACTTTCTTTTTCTGAGCCGCCACTGTTCTTCATTTGTTTCTATCCTTTTTGACTGTTACCCAGGTTTAAAATCCCAAGAATTTATAAAAGTTCAAAAACAAGTGTTTCAATACCTATACATAAACTTAGCCATAAAAAATAATTTTCAAATTAAATTTTCAGAAAGTTGCACGAATTTGAAAGAACTAAGATTACATAAGTCAACATCTTTTTTTCACAAATGAGAAAATGAGACCCAGGAACTCTGCCTTAGCTCACAGAATAATGAAAACCCTGACCTGCCCACCAGTGGGGGGGGGGGTGCTCTATCTCCGGTCACAGAATTTTGGAAGGTATGGATTTCTATTTTCTAGAGAATCTTTTTAAAACAATAACGAAAAATGAATTTTAAAATACATGCACTGCCTTTGTTAAACTAACGGTAACTAGCAAGGCAACCTGAATGAGCCTTACCCTTCTCTTGCTGGCTGTAAGAGTGCAGTGACCCTCACAGCCACTTGCAGCAGCACTACCCACAACTAATACTAACTGAAGGCTTCTTGTATCAAGAATCTTGCTACGTGCCTGTAAGAAACATCGCACTGAACCCCAGTAATACGCATAGTAAGTATTAATAAAAAGTTTTAAATTAGAGTGGTTTTCTTATATCATCTAATCACCATCATTATCCTTACTTTGGAGATGAAAAATCTGAAGTTCAGGAAAGTGAAGTGACTACCCAGTATTGGGGTCTAACTGCTAGCCTGAGCACTCTGAATTATTACACTGTGTCTGCAGTGGAAATGCACAGGTCCAGAATCAAAGTCAGGAAGAGTGGATGGAATTTATCACACATGAGAACACTTGCCAATCTGTGCACCTCTGAAACCATGAGAGATATTAAGAGGTGCGGGGCCCACAGCTCCCAGACTCGTGACCTCAGACTGTCCCACCCCAGGTCTGGTGCAACTCCTTTGGGCCTCCTGACCCACTTTCTTGTGCTCTGTGGTTACCTGTCCAATTACAAAGGCTTTTTATTCTGTCCTAAGCCCTGAGACCTAAGGACTGGCCAGTGGAGCAACAATAAAGCAAAGAGCTCTGTCTGGTTCTCTGTCTAGCCAGAGCCAGCAATCCTGTGCCCCGCTTAGTCCCGCAGCTCCATCTCCACCCTGTCTCGACCCAAACAAAACTACCTAAACTATACTTGCTGCTTTTTATGTCATCCTAGCGCTGCTGATTTCTAGGTCTGTGCCTCCACTCATCCCAGAGAGCCATCCCTCCCTGCAAGCCTGCTTTGCCTAGTTTTACTCCTTCACATTCCTTAGGGTCTGGCATTCCCACTTTGCTATTTCCTGGGAAACCCTCTAGACACCTGCCCGTGCCCAGCAGGCGAGGTCAGCACAATTCTTGTTATCAGATAAACTCTCCAACAAGCCAAATAACAGCAGGATGAAGACTTCCTCCCCACTGGGCCTCAGCACCTCGGCTCATGACAGGGACTCAGATTTCCTGAAAGTGGGGAAGCCCTCCTATCAGGAATGGTAGCAGAACTGATGAGGGGCTCTCATTCTGGTACGCTTACTACTCTGCCCTTGCATTTCTCTACAAAGAACATCCAAACACCAAACAAAAGGAGGCGGCTCTGGGCTCACATCTGATGTGCTTGCTTCCTCACAACCTGCCAGCTCGCTCGGACCTTTCCTGGGGAGGCCTGCCAGCTGATACACAGCTTGGGATGGCCACACCCATGCCCTAGTCAAGCTCTATCCTTGAAGCATTTGAATGTATTTATAGTCTAACCTATGATGGCCTTGAATGATTCTCAAGGACAGTCTTGGCTTGCTTGGCACCAAAACTTTTTACCTGAGACTCTCCTTCTAAAATTCTAACATGAACAGGAAAATTTGATTCATTTTACAATAGTTTGTGCTTTACAAACACCTCTTTACAAGCACTGTTGTTCAGAAGTCACGAAGGTAAAACTTTTTAGAAAGGTTTACAAGTGACAAATTTACATGAGATACTGAGTAAACGTGAAACTGTAAAGTTCAGCAGAATTCACAGTGCAGTACTGACTTCTACAAATAGCCACATTTATTTTTAGTAGACTACCAATAATTCTTTAGAGAGAATAAAAATAAAAAATATCTCACACAGGAGACAGAATGCGTATCCCAGATAGAGGAAAGCATTCAACACATTGAGAAAAATTCAGCGGGGAAATAAACCGACGAGCATGGTACTGAATGACTGCAGCAGGTGTTCTGGAAGAAGGTGCTAGGAGGTGATGAGAGACACAATCCCTAGGGACTTCTAAGTGACCTTACAGAGTCTGGACTTCATTTTGAGGATAAAGAAAAGGTTGACAATGGCCTGACCCTGGAACAGCAGCCATGGCAATAGAGAAAGGTGGGTTCATTCTAGCTGCTAAGTAGAACAGAACTGCTGACTTGAGAGGTGGCCGAGGAAGCCTGAGGAGTAAGAGCAGAGCAGCTAGGGAGTCCGCCGCAGGCACCCAGAAGGATGCAATATGAGCGCGAGGACAGCAAGGCCAGGGGCTGATGCCTGTAGTGCGCAGCGGAGAGGTACCCCTCGCGAAGAACTGTACAGATAACAGTGGGTGCGAGGTTCCACCACCAACGTGAAGACATTTCAGGCACAAAAACACCAGCGAGTCAGCAAAGATACACCTGATAATCTGCTGATGCAGCCTTCCCTTTTTAGTCAGTGACTATTTTTCTTTTAATCTTTCTATAAAACTTGATACTTTGTTATTTAGGAACATAGGCCTTGGAGCAAGAAACAGATTTGAAATAAGTGTATCTGGAGATTTCTAAGAATATCAAAAATGTGGCACAAGACATAGGGAACATTTTTTAGTTAATAAATGATTGTAGGACCCATACCCAAAAATTTGAAGAAAATAAAGTTTGAGTCCTAAGTCACCCACTAAACTTAAGATGAACATAAGATTAAAATACTTTGAAAAACCTAGAAAAACCCTATAAAAGTCTTACTGTATGGGATAATATCTATTACATATAGTGTTTACAATTTACAAAACATCTTTCAATAAACAATGCAAACATGAATTCATTCAGCCTTCCCAACAACTCTGAAATGCACTCAGCACCGTCATCTTCACTTCACAGGTGAGGAAACTGAATTCCAAAGAAACTAGGAAACTTCCCAGTTACAATACTTGATAGTACCGAAACCCTGATTAGCACCAAGACATTTGTTGTCTTAATCGTCTTGATCACTAAATAGCACTGCCTCTCTGCTAGGCTTTTCTGGTATGACCTATACACAGAAATCTTCAAATTAAGAACTAAAATTTGAAAGCAAAAACTTAAAAACTCCTTAATGAAAAAACACTATAATCAAAGTCTTAACACAAAAACGGAAGAAAACAATTACAACAGATAGGGTTAATATTACTATATACAAAGAGTGCTTCTAAGTCAATCACAAAAAAGAAGCAATTTTCTCCCAGGTATAAAAGGAAATACACAAAAGCATGAAATTGTCAATAAATGTGAGATTTGCAATGACACTAAAAAGCTGAGAAATGTAAATTAAAGTGAAAAACCCAACAGACTGGTGAAAGAAGAAGACGGCTGATACGCAATGCTGACAAAAGCGCAAGGCAGCGGAGACTCAGGCACTGGGCCAAAGGCGAGCCGGAGTGATGTCCGACAGGGCAATTTGGCTATATGGTTACAATTTTAACTGTGTGTACTATGGCTCAGCAATTCTAGGCCTGAATATTTATTTTACAAAACCAGAGGAATAACTGTATGAAAAGATACATACAAAGAAAGTTACTAAAGCTTAATGTAACAATCAAAAAGCAAACAATGTCAATGTCTAAAAATAGAAAACGGCGAGACATTACATGCTGGAATACTATGTAGTCCTTTAAAAGATAGTTCTGTGTTCACCAAGATAACAAAACACTGTTAAGAAAAAAGCACACTGCATAGTGGTATACACAATTTGATACTATGTGAGTAATAAAGACAATACACTTAATTTTTTTAAACTTAATTAAAAAAATAAATTGTGTTGTTTTTAAAAGAAATGTCCAATCATTTTATTGATAAAGTTTATTATACATATTCTGTGGGGTTTTTTGTTTCATTTTGTTTTGAGACAGGGTCTTGCTATGTAGCTTAGGCTGGCCTTGAATTCTCAGCGATCTTCCTGTCTCAGCCTCCCAACTGGTGGGATTACAGATTTACAGGCATGTGCCACCTTGCCTGACTATTCTACAAATTTTGAATACCATTAGGTCCTTGTTACATAACAGCCAGTGTACCCGCATACATGAAATGTATCTCTAAAATTCAAAATAAATTTCAGAAAAATCTTTTTTCAGGAATGTTAAATATTTCTATCAATCTGTCACTTTTTTTCTAATCTAAGGCTCAGTGAAAATAAATTAAGTGTACCAACAGAAGGCAGTATCAGAGAAAGTGACAATGATATGGGGGTGGATAAGAAACTGAAATAGTTTGAAAATAAGAAGTAAATACCACCTTAGAACATGTAGACATTCAGAACGTTCTCATAAGCAACCATCTCACTAAACCAAAAACCTTCCAGTAATTACATAACTTGGTCAGTGCTACAAAGCTGGAGCTCAGTGCCCAATTCCTCAAAATCTACCTAAGAAAAAGGTCAGAATATATTGGTGGTAGAGAAATTAATTATTAAAGTATTTCAAAGAGATTGCAGGGGATAAAGTGATGCAGGTCAACAAATAAAGCAAGAAGGCTTCTCCACACAGACATTCCCCAAGACTCTTCCAATGAGCAGCATTCAATTTTACAGAATGCTAAAGGCCATCTCATCTATTTAGTATTATGAAGGCTGCAGAACTATTTCTTCCAGGTAATTTAGAGGTTTATCACTTCAAGGATCAAAATATTTCCTACAACTACCTTGGGTAGAAATTTCCCTTTAATTCACTGAAGCATTGAAACAGGACAACTTTTTGATAATGAGCCACTGTTATAAATAAAAATAACCATGTATAGTTTCTATCACTCTCACTTTGGAAGTTAGGAAACTAAGGTCCAAAAAGTAATGCTGAATAGTGCTACCATGTAGTAAATGCGAATCTCAGAGGTTCCCGGTGGAAGAAACTATACCAACACAGTGTGGCCTCCACTGCCCTGGTCTGCCTGTGATGCCCTCTTCTGCCTTTCTCCCCTGCACGGGCAGCTCTGCCAGCACTGCTGTCTGAAGGGAGCTTGCCTACTGCAGCGCTCACACTGCCACCACCCCTGCTTTTAACTGCTGCATGTCAGGAACGCTAAATGGACAAGACTGCAAGGACAACATGGAAAAGAAGTGTCAATCCCAAGAAAATGCCCTGGGAACTCTTCTAACTGAAAAACCAAAAGACTTCAAAGCAAAGATATTGTTACAAACCCTTTGGCTGCTCAGGGCCCTTTTTTCTCCCCTCTAGTTCTTAGTGCTAAACCACGTTCTAGATAAGAGAGGCTGTTGGGTTTAGTTACCACCAGTAAGGCTTCTGTTACATGGGTTCTTGGCTCCTGAAATCTCATATAGTACTTGTCTAGCAAATCTTTTCTTTAACGCAAATGTGAAGTTCTATTTATCTCAAATTTGCTTATCAAATCAATCAATTTTGGATGAAGCTGGGTTTTCAAGACAAAAATCCTAAAAATGGTTAACACATGGACCTTTACACCCTTATTTATTCACAGATAAACATTCTTAACTCCCTAGTAAGTAAAGAAGAAATACATTCACGTACAAATGGCCAACTCTTTTACCTATACAATTATCATGCAGTACAGCTATGCACCCACTGCCACGTCTAGTTGCCCTACTTCCCTTGAGGCACCAGGTATGTCTACAAATCCAGATACCTCCCAAAGGGTCTCTCACACAGCTAGCTACAATCTACAAACACCAGCACACAGCAGAGTCTAGGCTTTTGCTGTTTAACCCCTTCTCAGCTAGGTCCTAAACTACACCTGAGCAAAGGGGAAGAAGAGATGACAAACTAGTATGGGCATGACATGGCACTCTCCTTTTCACTGTTTTTCAACAAATACCTAGTGTCCACTCTGTACTAGGTATATTGTTAGGTGCCAGACCCCTACCCAGACACATGTCCTGCCCACTCAGGACTCATGGTCCTCTGGGGAAGACAGTCATACAGCAAATGAGATAACAAATAATTTTCTTAATAACGAGTTGTGACATTGGGCCATAAAGCCACACTGGACAGTCAGGAAGGCTTCCCAGAGGAAGCGTGAGCGAGCTAGGTCTGGATCTCAGAGAGACGCATCTGACTGGGACAGCGGAGAAGAGTGGTGCTGGACGGCAAGCACGCAAAGGCCCTCTGGCAGGAGGCCTGTCTTGTGGGGCAGAAACGAAAGAAGCAAGCCCGAGGTGAACAAGAACGGGATGTGCAAGGAGACCGTTGCATCAGTGGAGGTGAAGCACTCGGGCCTGGATTAGCAATGCCGTAACAGGTAAGGTCACCAGCATCTGAGGGGGATCGAAAATCAGGAAGAGAGGGACAGCAGTGCCAAGTGCTCTGTTCTAACAAGCAGGGAGGACATTAGCAGAAGGGTTAGAAATTTGGGTTTTGACATGCTGAGAGCACAAATGTCATGCAGACACATGCGGGTTTGGTGTTTAGGAGAAGTTCTATCTAGGAAAATAATCATTTGTGAATGGCTAATAATTAATCTGAGGGTATTAATGTGTCTTTGGTGGGAGTGAAGGGAGGAGAAAAGGCCTAGGGTCACCCTCAGGATCCCCTAACAGTTATGTTCTGCAGGATCAAGACTGACCACCAGGGAAGAACTGCTCAGGGGATACAGAAAATTAGGAAGATGTACTCTTTAACCCAAGTTACCTAGACGCTTTCAAATACAGGAACACAATTCTCTCAATATTTGACAATTTGAGTATGGCCCCAATTACAGGGTAACTATACTTAGTCACTGAAACATACTTTTAGTTTTATATCATATCAAATTAGTCAAAATTATCAAAGGTGGCTTGCTACATAGAAACTACAGCAGTACTAAATACAAAGTAATGTACAAAATTCAAAAACATGCTAGGAGATGCTACAAAGACTAAGACAGAATTCCTGGTCTGCTAACAATTTGATATTCAGTAGTATTCAGAACGCTGCAGGTCCAGTTTTTTTTTTTTTTTTTTTTTTTTTTTTCGGTACTGGGGATTGAACTCAGGACCCTGCGCTTGCTAGGCAAGCGCTTATTCTGCTGAGCTATATCCCCAGCCCTACAGGTCCAGTTTGAAGCATGTGATAACATTATACGATTATGTAGGCAATGTATCTGTCAACAGCAAAGGCCTGGGTCTACCCTCTGCCCACTCCACAACACACCCTCATCCTTAGGCCTGCATGTGATAATCTCAGTCAGTGTTGTATCACATGGCTCCAGGACTTCCTCCACTTTTCTAGAAGTCTCCGATGGCCACATCAATGATTCTCAGGTGACACATACGTACTTTTGGAAACAGACAACTGGTGGGTTTTAACAATTCTCCTTAGCATTCTACATTTCAAGTATATCAAAATAGCCAGCCTGGCATTGCAGAGGATTCAGTGACTAGCAATACAGAACCCTTCCATACCGCACATACCTGAATCCATCGTGACATGCCATAGAGTAGCTGAAGACAGCAGTATCTTCTTGAATCATCTTACACCCTAGAGCATATTTTATATTTCCCTACATTGTTCTTTTAGTTCGCGGAGTGGCTGTTACTAATAATAAAGACTGAAATTTAGCATTGGCAGATGCTGAATTTCTTGCTCTATACCCTAATTTTAATTTTCTCTTGCAAGAAAGAAGGAATCATGCCTGAACCTGCAACTCAGTGTATATTACTCTTCAGAAATAATTTGAAATGTGTGTGTCTAGATGCCCTTTTCTATTACTGTGACCTGACCCTACATCACATCACGTCTGTCCTCAGAAGGGAAAGAGATCAAATGGTAAGGGCAGGAACCAGAAAGCCAAATGCACAAGTAGTAACCACTAACTTGTAACTACTAACTTGGAAAGCCAATTAATTCCTTATGAATTAAGGCACCACTGCTTCACTGTAGGAACAGTGTGGAATGCTGCGTGTCACGCAGAATACTGAATTTAATCTAGAGCCCCTCCGTGTGCCCGTTTTTCTTACGGCACTTAACACGGCACTGTGAAACACTAAAAGAAAGGCTGTACACTGATGACTTTTGTCTCCCCACTCAGACTACTACCTTGCAGAGGTTCATAAATGTTGAATGAACGATATCTAAAACAGTAACAGAGGGGTAAGGTCCAACAACAGCTGTTTCCTGTGTGAAGATCAAGAGAATGAGTGATACTAATTCCAGTTTATCTCCTTTCACTTATGATTTAAAGCAGCACAAATCAATATATCTAAGGAACACTCAACACTAGTAATTTATTTTTTTTGCCCAATGAAATGGGAAATCTAAATGCTCTTACTTGTATTATGCATGAGGCCAAGTTACAGTATGATACACACCATATACATATTAGCAGATATACGTAGCACTGGTTAGAGACCAAGGTAGAAGGTCTATAAGGACTTCTGCAGAAAAACTTCCTCCTTAAAAAATCATTAATTAACTTGATTATTCATTTGAAAAAGAAAATGGAGGCAGCACAGAGCAATGAAAAGCACCGTGGACTCAGGCTGACTTGTGGTTGAATTCTAGCTGTTTTATCGTGCAGCTTTAACATCTCTAGAGAATCTTCACCACTTGAAAATAGAAATTATAATGTTGTAATGAGGTGCACTGGTGATTAAATGAGATACTGCATATAATTTGCCTGTCACACAAAAGGCAAGAAAAGTGATTACAGAGAGGCTGTTTAAGAACTCCAACAGGGCTGGGGATATAGCTCAGCGGCGCAAGTGCCTGCCTGCCAACTGCACCATCCTGAGTTCGATTCCCAGTCCAAAACAAAAAAGAACTCCAACAGCTCCAACCTTGCAGCGCTCTGCTTCTGTCAGACTCCTCCATACACACTGGGCTGCTTTCCTCGGCTCTGGCCTTGTTTTATATCTTACTTCAAAAGTCAGAGTTTCTTAAAAAGCTATTTACTTCTGTTGATGTGCTCAATGAACATGTTTAAATCACAGGTAAAAATCCTCTTATATTTTTATAATTCAAAAAAACCACTTTTGGGTAATGACTAATGTCATGGCTTTCCAATGAATCATTTAATTCTGGCTGTGATTTCTTTCATGATTAAAAATGTCCTTCAATTGGTTTTCCTTTTCACTTTTTTCTTTTGTTTTTTTAAGACTAGGTCTTGCTATGTAGCCCAGGTTGGTCTTTGGCCTTGAACTCTTCGCGATCCTCCTGTCTCAGCCATCCAAGTGCTGGGAATATAGGAGTGTGTCCCACAGCTAGCTCCTTAAATTATTTCTTATAGGCATTTTAGGCTGTTCCTAACACTGTACTCTTCATCCTACTTAAAGTCTGCCCATTTTTTCCTCCAGTGCTGGTCACTGAACCTAGGGCCTAGTGCCTCCTAGGCAAGCACTCCTCTTCTAAGCTATAGCCTTTGCCCCCAAGTACATTGTGTATTTTTAAGAAGCTCTAACTTTTGACATAAGATACAGAAGAGAGCCAGAACTAAGCAAAACAACCAAGTCTGAGGAATAGACATGGTATATCCGATACAAGCAATGCACTGTGAGGTTAGGGTATCATGGAGTTCTTAAGCAAACTCCAGATACTATTTTTTTCCCATGTCATGTTCCCTACCACTTCCCCTACCAAGAGATAACCCTCAGCCTCAGAAAATGATTGTGGTACAGAATACAAAAGCAGTGCCTTCTCCTTTAGAGCACTTCAGAGTGTCCCACATTGTTCCTCCAATCCGCCCCCCTCAACTGCTTGTCACCCATCATTTCCTCCTTTGGAATGCACAGCCAGTGTCAAGGACTGATTAGGAGACCCAGCCTAGGCAAGCTGTAGCTGGTTCCTTGCTCTTGCTGAAACCAAAAGAACACACCTTTTTTCCTATATTTTGAAATCTTCAAGCTGACAAGTCAGTGACCATTTCTAAAACGTGCAATATATTATGCTTGAGGTGATACATAAGACATAGAAGATGTGAAATATCAATGAACAGGGCTACTTCCTGTTTTTCCTAACAAAATGGAGTTATTATAATGTATTGGAAATCATATATTAAGGAATGTTGGTTAACCAGTCATCCTTGCCAAGATCAGATATGAAAAGAAAACAAAAGCTGGCAACAATTCTAGCTCTGATAGTTCTCTCCCAGAATTATATTTAATAAGGTTAATCTTTGTAGAATGCATTAATTTTCTTACCTTACTCAAAATGGAACTTGGAGAAAATTCCTAACTGCAAACCACAAATTCATGAAAGACTAACTTATGTGACTACCCTAATTGTTTCATATAAACCATTCATGTTTTAAAAGATTTTTTTAAGTAATAATGTTCTTATACCTCTTCTTTAGTAAAACATCACTAAATTCTATTTTTAGTCCATTAACTTCTAAAAGGAAGTGAAACTGAGGGCCATATGAGGCTATAAAAGCAGCCTATAAAGTAGCTTTAACTTTAAACAAAAACGAACATTAATAAGTACAGCATATCTTGTTCTTTCATGCGACCAGCAAATTGTTAGTTTGGTTTTTTTAAGTTACAAAAATAGGATGAAGTAATTATATCTACCAAACACACAAGAGCCTCTTCAATGGAGAGTAACATTTGTAATTTTTCTTCAAAGACAGTAAATAGGAAGCAAAAGCCCCTAGTTCTGTAATATAGTATAAGGAAAACTTTCAAACCTTTGGGTGCCACTTAACTGGCATAAAACTTTCACTAATTTCAATTATTACCATTAAGATGAGAGACATAAATCTTTTATCTTAATAAATATTATTCATAGCATCATTTTCAGATACATTTTCTACCCTTTTAATTTCTACATTCAAAGACTAAAAACTGAAGAAAATTTTGAAGTTAAAAAACACAAAATTTTCTTTAATACCCCAATCTTTTGACAGGAGTCTTCAGAACTCTTCTGAAAAACTAAAAATATGTATTTCAAAATCTCAGTGTGAAGATTTTTCTCTTGAAAGTATGAATATAGCTATTGTCAAGAAAGGAAAATTACACTTCAAATAGATTTTACAGAATTGCTTATAATGTTTTTCTAAGACTTTAAGTGGTCTTTGAACAAGCAACACAAAATACATGAAAATAATTTTATATGACTTTTCTCCATAACCAAAATTCTATACCAAGAGATTGAAATGAATTTTAATGCCATTATCAAGAAAATTGGGGGGAAAAACCCACTATAGTTCAAAAAGACACAGAATCAACATTTTGCTACAAATGGAATCTTTACATATTACATTTGGGATCAACCAACAGTATTATGGCTGATAAAAATTTTTTTAAAAAATATGCTTACTAAGTAATCCATTATTGCATATACTGGACTGTGCAATTATAATCCACTTGGGGTTAAACAAAGAAAGAAAGATGCGAGCATTAAACAGCATGGATTACTGAGTCCTTGAATTCTACCTGACTCTGCTTACTCTCTTTGTGTAACAGGCAACACTAAATATATTTTTACAGTGGTTGCTCTTGTACTGCATTCATAGGTCATTAACATGACCACAATGCTGACGTTTGCTAAATTATTAGACCCAAACAATTATGTCGCATAAGAATGGATAAACTTAATTTCTCCAATGTGGCGTTAATTATTTAAAAATCTGTGGTTCATTTGCAGGAACAATTGCCTTCTAAGAATGATCGTAGTTCAGCTTTAATCCAGTCTGCACAGAAACAGGAAACCATAGAAGAACGTATCTGTTATAAGACTAAGTCGCGTGTGCAAGTACACACAGAAAACTGTACAAGACCGCTATGCCACCACTCTTTCAGGGCTTCCTGGGGAGGGGGGCTTTCAACTAATAAATGGTCCATGACTAAACAAATACCCAAGGGCACGAGAAAAGCGTCAACTTTTTAGTTAACCGAAAGCAAGGATTCCTACTATCGGATTCATCTCCCAATATAAGACACTTTATTCCCATAATAAATGTCAGGGGATTCTACTGGACAACCGGTGATTACCACGAAAACATCTTCAGCAACTCTAAGTAGCCACCAAGACTTGGGCTTTTGCATACACTAATTGCAGTTTCAAAAGGGCGAGGCCACAGCGCCGTCGGAGTGAATTACCCCACGCACCTCCTCCTGGCCCTCACCAGAACCCATCTGGACCAAAGCCCACGCCCGTGGCCCCTGGAATTCGGCGGGCGGCGCAGCTGCACGGAGCAGGCGGCCCCGCACCGCGCTCCGCAGCCCCGCCGCTCTGAAACTGAATGGCTGACACATCCGGTCCGGGCTCCTCGCTCCTCCGCCAAATGCAACTCCCAACAGAAGTCACTGGAGCCTCAGCGCTGCAGTTCAAATTCCCAGGCACACCAGGCGCCCCTTGGGGACGCGGTGGGAGAAACCGCACGCCCGAGGAGACCGCAAGCCTCGCGAGCCTGCAGCGGAGCGCGCGCCGCTTTGACAGGCGTCCCCGTCCGTCCCCCCGGGGGCCCGCGGCCGGCGCTCGGGGCGCGCGCCTGCCCGAGGGGGATCCCCGTACCTGCCCGCGGCCCGCCGGGCTCCGCCTGTCACACGCCGAGCCCGCCGCCGTCGCCTCGGCCCTCGTTACCCCTTGCCGGATCTCGGGCTTCGCCACCCAGCCCGCCCCCGTTCAGCCGCCCCGGGGCCCCGGCTCTGGTAACCCCGGCCCTGGGCGCCGCCGCCGGGCTGTTTGGACCGCGGTTCTTCGCGATCCCGGAGCCGCACACCTTTCCGCAGAGGGGCTCCGCAGCGCGGCTCGCACGCCTGTCACATGTCTGCAAACAATAACAAACTCCCCAGCACGTCGCCGTCCCCCCGGCCGGCTGGTCCCGGGCGCCGCCCGACCCCGGAGGGCTCAGTGGGTCCCCAGGGGCACGGGTGCCCGAACAGCGCCGGATCTCCGGCGCCGAGCCCCGAGCCGCGCGCGCGGTGCCGGTTCATTCATTGCCCTCCGCCCGCCCCGACCCGCCGCGTCCGGCCGCGCTGCTCACCCGGCGGGAGCCGCTGCAGGAGGCGGCTCGGCGGCGGGCGCCCGCGTCTCCCCGGACTCGGCCCCCGCGGGGCTTGGGACGCCGCTGTCCGGCTCGGCAGGGTGGACGCCGGCGGCGCGGCTCGCCGCTCCGTGGGGCGGCGGCACCACCAGGGGCTGCAGACCGCTCCCGCCCGCCGCCGCGTCCGCGGGCTCCGGCGACGGCGAAGTGGAGGAGGACTGCGGCGAGGCGGCGAGGAAGAGCGGCGGCTCGGGCAGCTGGTCCAGCTCCACGCTCCGCACTTTGCGCAGCTGCCGCCGCCGCCAGTCCGCCCGCTCGCGGCCCCCGCTGCCCGTCTCCCGCAGAAGCCCCGCGGCTGCCGCGGGCGCGCTGCTCGCCTTCAGGGCCCCTCCGCCGCCGCCCGCCTCGGGGCTCGCCGCCCCAGCGCCCAGGAATCCCGACGACGAGGCGCGATTCCCCGCCGCCGCCGCCATTTTCTCTCGCGGGCTACATTCGCTCGGCCCCTGCGAGGGAGGGAGGGGGCGGGGAGAGCGCAGGGGGCGGGCGGACGGGCGGGGGGGCGGGCGGACGGGCGGGCGCTGCGCCGCCAGCGTAGGACCGCCTGCGCTAACGGCGTGAGCGCGGCCGCGGCGCCCGGCCAGGCGGACCGGACCGCGCGGCGCGGGCGCGAGCGCGGCCGCGGGCGGCGCGCAGGTGGGCGGGGTGGGCTGCGCGCTTGGCGGCGGCGCGGGGGGCGTGGAGGGCTCTGCGCGGCTCTGCGGGCCGCCAGGTAGTCGGCCTGCCGCGGGCGGCGACCTCGACACGGCCCGGCGGGACTTCGTCCCCCGCAGCTGGGACCTGCGGGTTCGGGGCTTGCAGGTCGGAGGCGCGGCCCGCTCTGCCTTTCGCAGGCGCGGGGCGGGCGGGGGTCCAGGCGCGGCCCCGTTCCCACCCCCTCCCCACGCCGGCGCAGGTGGCGCTCCGGAGTTGTCGCCTGCTGCAAACCGAAAGAAGGCTGGAGCGCGGCAGAGGTGCTGCCGCGGGCCGAAAGTAGACACAAAGTTTTGTCGTGAAGAAAGCATACCTTCTCTTTTGTCTCTCCTTCCACCCCTCGCGCTACAGAGATGAAAATTTCCCAAAGTGCTGCGGCACCTCGCTCACATGCTGAACCCGCCGGGGTGCCCTCCCGCCTGCCAACCCGATGGAGAGGCGGCGCGGCGCGGCCCCCCGCGGAGCTCCCTGCTGTCCTGGGAAAGGCAGACGTGTACACCGCCGCCAGGAACACGTTTGGGGAAGGCGCCGGCGCTGTGCCAGGAAGTGCTCGGTCATGTCATCTTCGGCCAGGTCTTGGCGCTCCCCGGATCCGATGCTTCTAGCTGCACGTCCCTCTTCCCGGCAGTCAGGTGACAGGCCGGTTCCCACCCCCGCCCTGCAGTGCCCAGGTTGCCCGGCGCGGTGCTGAACCCTTCGGTCGCTGGAGTCTGCGAGAAGGCGCTTTGGGATGGGAGAGCAACGTTTACGTGTCAGCAGTGGTTTGGGGTCCTTTTCAACCTAGTCGAGCTGCTGTATCCCTTGTGTTTTCCCTTTCCCTTCTGTTCCTCTAGTCAGTGTGTATAGGGTGGGAAATCTCCCCAAACCTGGGGTAGCTTCTTTAGATTTATGTTTTAAAATATTAAGACCTGGGGCAGGGGCAGAAGAGTGACCGGGGTTTCTTAGGTAGAGAGTTATCCTGTCAGTCTTCATGTATTTAGGCAAAAACTTGAACTATCTACAAAATAATTCTTTTGACTTCTCCAGGATAAATCAAAGGTTACCTGAAGAAAAGTAAGGTGATATCGGAAGGGTTTTTAAAAGGGCCCTGGTTTCCTACTAGGTCAGTGTTTTGAATAATGCTGTAACAGATCCAGCAGTACGAATTTTGAAGTTTAGATAAATCTTAAAATTTTAGGTCTACATTTAGGCTATAATTATATGCTCTTTTAATGGTAGTCAAGCGTATTATCCAAACCAAATGGTAGTTATTTCCCAGGTCTTCCCAGATTGCCACACCCGCCAAATCCTAAATTGAAAGGGATAAACTTTCCTCTGCTCCCACTTAGATCTTTTAAAACCTTTAAATTTGCACACGCGTACACGTGCACCTGTGAGAAAAGTGGGAGCCTTTAGCCTTTCAGTTCCGAATTTGGACCAGTTTTCAGGTTTGCCCCGGGTAGCAAAGTAAAACCAGGGTTCCAGCACAAGGTTGCCTTTGTCTCTTCATTTGTGCAGTGACTGAAACTGGGGCTGAAGTAAGAGGGTACCAAATGCAGCACTTACTGCAGTCCTCTAACCCCCTGCACCGGTCACACACTGCCACAGAGAAACCGAAGCACTGGTCTCCATCGTTTTTGGTGCTTTGAATTATTTTTCCTTTAAATTTTTATGTAAACATTCTGGTTGTCATTATGTACCCGAACATGGGCACACTGATTTTCTCAAGAGAGAAATTATCAGGGCTAAATAGGATGACCTCCCTGTGCCCTACATTAATATAAAGTCTTGGAGGAGTATTTAACTATATGGAATTCTACCCTACTTCCGGAGTCTTAAGCATAATTAAGCCTCTAGCTCTGGTTTTGATGCTGTTTTGATTCTGCTTTATATCACTACACAGGGGTGCATGTCAACTATCAAGCTGCCATACACTCCGAATTGCCTTAATTTGATTTCTTTAATGGCATAGAGGAAACGTGTATTTTTTCCAAGGTTGCTTCTAGACTGAAAACTCTAGTGGCGGTTTCCGAGCTCTTCTTTCCCTTCTCAATGAATACAAACCTCGCAGTGATTTCCCGTACACTGTGACAGTTTCACGAATCTTTATGCAAGTGCTTTACAGATCACTGCACTCATGGAGCACTGCTGGGAATTGCCTAAGTCACACTTCATCTCCTCCACCAAGTTCATTTGGAGGATCCGGCTAAGCACTGGACACTTCCTTGTGCATAAAGATCACACACGTTAACAATGAAAAGACACACTGGCAGAAATATTTCAGCTTTGTCTCATACTTATATATATTAATAAAGCATGTAGTGGGTACATGTGATAAATTTCCTCCCTCCCAAGAGATAGTGTTTGTTGTATTCACTTCTACAAAAATAAAATATTCTTCTACAAATATATTTATTAGTGGATATTTATCAGGCCGACAGAATTTCAGTTGTATTGTTATAAGAATATGTTTGTAGCATCGCTGTTTTTGAGGCCTATGTCTTAAGTAGACATGAAGGGTAAGAGCGCGACTTTGAGAATAGGCCAAAAGCTGTTGTCCTCTTAGGCTTATAAATATTTATTATACAGTATGTCCAAGAGAGGTGGGGCTAGAATTTGATTTCTCTGTGCTCCTTCCAGACACCATACTTCCCAGGTGTTTCTAAGTCAGGGAATCAATTATATGTAGGATAATTGGCCCCCTACAAGACTCCCACTTACAAGAGTATAGTAACAAGTCTCTTAACCAGCCACCCCTTAACAGTAACACGGGTTGTGGCTGGTGTGGTACACAGCATGCTCACGATCAGGGCTGTGTGCACCTGCAGCTCATAGCCCCGGTGGGTGAGTCAGGGACCCCATGAGAACCCGCTGAACTTGTTCCCAGCCTGATTATACCCATTACAACTGTCCTGGTGAAGTTTTATTAAGTGCTATTCCACTGATTATTAAATTGATAAAACGTGAGCACGTGAGTGCAAAAGAAAGATGTTCCAATGACAATAAAGCTAAATGTTTTGAAAAGAATGAATGAAGGTGAGGCACTGAAAAAAAGCTCTCTGTTAAATTAGTTGTGGGAATTACTACTGGAGAAGATTGGGAAGCAAGCATTCTAGTCTAGAAGAATCTATTTGGCCAGTCTGTCAGTGCTCACTTTGCTTCAAAGAAACTGCAACTGAACATTGTAGACACAGTGAAATGTGAGAAAGAAGCAGAACACTCTGTAAACAGTGGACCCACACTCTAAGATTGAGGTACTACAGCCAAAACCCCTAAACTCCAAACTGATCAAAACAAACCTTGTAGGCTGGGGATATAGCTCAGTGGAATAAGCTCTTGCCTAGCAAGCGCAGGGTCCTGAGTTCGATCCCCAGTACTGCAAAAAAAAAAAAAAAGAAAAAAACACCTTGTTTTATATATTTTCTAACTTAAATATTTGAAATATATGTGAGTGTATAATTCCCTTTCGTTAATATGTCATCTCCACATTTTTCTTGTATTTACATGAATTAGAAACCAAATTTTACAATAAATATTGAAAAACAGTCGCTGGGGACTTTAAATTTTGAATAACAATACAACTTATTAAGTTTAATGTATCTCACAGTAATTCTACATACTTACAACCCTGCACCGGTTCTTTGAGCCATATTGGTTGTTGCTTTTTGGTGTATACTGAGGTTTCTTTTTTCCATTTGACTTTTGTGATTTAGTCATGCCTATCATTCAGAAAATATTTGAAGAGTTCCTTCATTTTCCTAATGTCCTCCTATAATATTCAGTTTCCTTGGATAAGTGTCCTTGTCGATTGTTTCTTCTTCTGTGGTTTATTGGTCCAACCCCCCTGAACCCTGCACTGGGAAAGCTTTGCAGGTGACCTGAGTAGTTCGGTACTTCTTATATCGGGATCACCTACTTCTGCAACATTTGTACTGTTACTTTGCATTATTTTGTGGTCAACGCTGCTAAGCAGGTGTACAAAACTGACATCCAAGTGAATGCTGCTGTCCTGTAAAATATAATGTAAGCCACAAATACCAGCCACATGTATAATTTTTAATTTTCTAGTAGTCACATTAAAAAACAGGTAAAATTAGTTTCAATATGTTGTATTTTGACAACATATTCAAGGTATTTCAATATATAATCAATCAATATATAAAATATTACCAATAAGGTATTTTGTCTTTTAGTACTAGATTTTTCAAATACGGTGTGTGTTTTACCTTTATTGAACATCTTGAACATCTTAATTCAGATTCGCCAGATTCAAGTGATCTAAAGCCACAAAGAGCAGATAGCATGTTGGATAACAGTCTTACAGCTACAGTACTTACAACGTGAATTTATGGATTGTGAAATGCCCAATTAGGTCATCTTGGTGTATGAGAAAAAATACCGACATGAATATGTTTAGGAAAGAGAAGGAACAATCAATTTAAAGAACAAATTTGATGAATATCAAAATTTTAAATATTGAAAGAAGCAAATTTTTAAAACATCTGGAAAATTTAACTTAAATGTTATTAAATATTCTATTATAATAAAGCTATTTGTAACTAGCAATCCATAGCCATGTAGTTGCCAATGTATAGAATAGCAACATACCTCATGTTTTGTGTAAATCTACAAAGGACAGATTTAAATTACACACATTTGTTAATATTGCAAAATATTCCTTAGCATTTGTATGCAAATATAGACATTGCTCTTGTCTACGAGTAGTTCTGAATCCATAAAACGGACCTCACAAGGAAACAAAAGCATGGATACTCAAATGACTGGTGGTTGCCATATTATTTTTTAGGAATTCATTACATGTGTTTTGTTGGTTTGTTTTTGTGATACTGGTGACTTAACCCATGGCTTGTGCACTTAGCCACATTCTCAATCTTTTTCCGTTTTTTATTTTTGAGGCAGATTTTGTTATGCCCCCAAGTTATTCAGACTGGGCTTGAACTTTAATCCTCCTGCCTCAGCCTCCCAGAATTCTGGGAGTATAGGTGGCACCACCATACCTGGCTCATTTCTGTTGTTGAGAGGATGGATTTGACAAGTTACTGCTTTGCCTCTTTTCCTACCAAACACTTCTGCAAGTCAGAGCCTACCGGACACCACAGTGACATTTTCTCCAGCATCGGCAGCAGCGTGCCTGCTACCCTGGACACTTAAGGGCCATGGGAAGGGAGGTAAAGCTGCGTTTCCCTGGATCGAATGGTGCTGGAGCAGATGTTCAGGGTTATGGATTATACTGAAACACAATTATGCTGCAGCACTGAATCACCCAGGCAACTCTGTGCTCTTTAATCAGTTTATTTTTCTAAATTTGTGTCACTGGCGCACTCTGACACACAAGTGCAAGGGCAGGGTGTTGTTCTGAACAGGTCTGAGGGAGGCCAGGCCTTACGAGGTGATGTGAGCTGAGAAAAATGAGACAGTGCTCTTTTCCACATGGAACTTCCAAAGCCCACCTGTGTGAGAGCCACTTGTGCCTGGGTCCACTTTTCCAGCACCTCTGAGACCCCAGAGTGGGAACCACAGATTCTCTGTCATCCTCACCTCCTTGGGGTGTCTGGCTAGTAGATGCCTAATAATTGGGAGGTGATTTAGGCTGCTGCAAAACACCAACTGTCTAAGAGTTCTTAGGGTTAGACCTCCAATCCACTCTCTCCCTAACGTGGAATTCCCTTTCTTTGACATGATACTGTTTCATTTAAAAATGTAACTTCTGTTTGCTTTAGGAAAAAATGAGAATATATTTTTATGCATGCACTAATGGTCTCTTGTTGGGCTCGTGGAAGGAAGGGTGGGAGAGACCTGGGGAAGTGGAAATCTACAAAAGCAGAAGAGGATAGTGAAAAAGAGTAGAAAGTTTTGCAATGAAGCCTCAGGAAAGTTTAAGGAAGATGAGGAGTGGTAAGCTTAGGCCTAAAATTGTATATAGAAACCTTTGTGAGGATTGTTGGGAGAAGGAGGTAGGGGTAGAAACTGCAGAACCGGCTGGGGGTCAAAATGGTGCAGAGTATCATAAAATCAAAAGTATCAGAATGAAAACCCAGAAAAAGAAAGAATAATGGCTCTCAGTGGGTACCTTCTGCAACACATAAAACAATTATGAAAGGTTGTGGGAAAAGGGATCCTGAAATCTTCTAGACTGAAAGGACTGCTAAAAATTATTGCTAACTATGGTTATAAACAGTTAGTATTTACTATGTGCCGGTACAGTGGAAGTACTTCATGCGTATTAACTTGTTTAGTGCATATAATAACCTTGTGAGATGTTATCATCTCCATATTATAGATGAGGAAACGGAAATACAGAGAGGCTAAGTAACTTACCCACGGGTATTCAGTTAAGAAGCAACAGAGGCAAGATTTGAAGTTATCCAGGCTCCACAGCCAATTCTTTCAACCTTATAGCTGCAATGTAAATTCATTATGATTAGTATATGTAAAATGGCTTTCTGGTTTTTCTGTAGTTAGCTGTTATTCCGTAGTTAGCTATTATTATCTTCATCGTGAAAAGAAAAATATTCATGAGATCTTTCAGAGTTCTTGTATCAATGCAACTTTTATTCCCTAATACCTTAAAGTTCTCACGTGAAAATTTTATCATGAGGAGCTTCAACCCCTAGTTCCACATTGTACCAGATTTCTTATTCAAAAAACTTTTGTAGACTACACCTAAACGTTTACCCTTGAATAAGTATAGGTCTTAAAATTCATTATACAAAGAAATAGAAAAAAATGGCTTCAATTGTCCACGGAAAAGTTTTGTGGATAACCACCTACCAAATTCCCTCTCCCTATTCATTACTGTGCAGTTGTAGCTGGGAAGCAATGCCCCAGCCTAGGACTGCGTGTTCCAACATGCCTTATATCTAGATATGTGAGCCAGGAATTTAAAGAAATGGCACAACTTAAAAAAAAAAAAAAGAAATGGTACAACTAAATGACTACAGTGCCAGGGATATAGCTCAGCGGCACCGTGCCTGCCTGGCAAGTGTTAGGTCATGAGTTCGATTCCCGACACCAAAAAAAAAAAAATCCAACCAGACTAGATGACTACGGTGGCAGAGCAGCAGAATACAAAGGTCTCTAAATGTCTGGATGGTGGACACACCCTCTTTGACAACCTCAGTTCCTTTCTAGGAATAAGATGCTATGGTCTTGAGCCATTGCATGTTTAGATCTATTTGGTATAGCATTTAATTTACCCTAAGTTATACACTTTCATTTTCTTCGTGCAGTAATGTGTTGTGAGACTTAAAGCCGTCTGTGGAAGAAGCAGCGTGATACAGTCAAGAAGGCTTTGATATCAGCCGAGCCTGTGCTCAGTCTTAGATTTTCCGCGACTTGCTGTGTGACCTTTGGCCTGCCATACGTATCTTAGTCATCATTAGAATGGGGGTGTAATAACCACCTTTAGTACCTCACCCTGTTCCTCTTGCCCTTACCAGTTCTTTGGTGTACGCAAAGCACATTTCCATGGCAACACCTGTATCTCTGGCCTCTGAAACTTGTTTTGCTGACCACATGGCAGGCCGGAAGTGAGCCCCACCCTTTGATCGTGGGCAACACCTAGCCAATGATGGGCTTGATTTGGTTTCTCAGAAGTAGTCTGCCTTAACTTGTAAGAGTCTAGAATGCACACTACTTCCCAACTCCAAGACCGCTGATGTTATACTAACAACATGAAATTGGCTATGATGGGAATATTTGTACTACACAAATTGATGAATGGTACAAATCAGAGCTTTGACACCCTCTCCAGTGCTATTAAATATTGACCAGTGCACCAGCTCTCCTGCCCTTGGGGTGAGATGAGTTAAGACTATGTTCTACAATGCTTTCTAGACGTTTTTCCCCAGCAGGATTAAACTCCAATCACCCACAGTGGAAGCCAGCTTGGAAACATAACCTTTACTGCCTGCCTTCCCTGGCTTCCCTCTCCACTCCTCTGTCGGTTCTTCAGTCACCTCTCAGTCAGCTAGAATCCTGTTTCAAGAATCACATTTGGGGAAAGCTTAAGACCAAAGGATAGCAATCTATAGAGCTGAAATTATGCAAGGTGCAATGCACTCAGGAGCTGCTGTACAAATCCAAGTAACTTTTATGTTTGAATAATATAACTTAGCAGAGTTATTATAGGTTAAGTAACCATAGTAGGAATTAAAATTGTGCATTTAAAACTGAAATGTCCTAAATGTATGAATCACCTCCAGTGACTTTGAACTTTCATTATTTTATATAGAATTTTATCATAAATAAAGATTATACATGTGAAAATTTAAAGAAATGTATTCATAGATTTCTAGGGTCCCTTTTGCTGGTAAATATAGTTTCTGACAGACTTTGTTTATTCATCATGATTTTGTGTAAGCAACTCCTGATTTTGTTTTGTTGTTTATTTTAGGTACTTGTGTTGACCTCCTTTTCCATTATTTTTGAACAGTGATGTGTGCTGGGATCCCAGTATTCTAGTAACTAGCTACAGATTTGAGCCCATAAAAATCTCTCTCAGAAGCTCACTATTACAAGGCATAGCCTCTCTTTTTAAAAAAACAAAACAAAACAATCTTTTGTGATGACATTTTGGTGACATTGTAACATTTTTTACCTTATTGTATTTCAATAGTAGGTCTGCAATAGTTTGAGTCTTGGATGTCCCCCAATGGCCCATGTGTTCAATGATTGGTTGGCAACATTGGTTGGCACTATTGGAAGGTGATAGAACATTTCAGAGGTGAGGCCTAGTCAGGTTATTTGGGGGTGTCCCTTGATAGGGATATTGGGAGCCTGACTCCTTCTTTCCTTATTTCCTCACCACTGTGAGTTGAGCATTCCTCCCTTGTCAGGGATCCCTGCCATGGTATACTGTGCCATTGCTGGCCCGAAGCAAGAGAACAATCAACCATGGACTGAAACCCTGGAAACTGTGAGCCAACACAAACCTTTTCCCTTATTAAATTGATTATCTTAGGTATTTTGTCACAACAATGGAAAGGTAACTAATATAGGATGTTATCAGGCACCAGGAACTTGGATGTTTTGGGAAAGTCCAACCATTCTAGAGAACTAGCAGCGTAGTAGGCACAGTAGGAAAAACACCAAACCAAGAATCAGGAGTCCCAAATTGGGGCAACCTCTCAGAGGCGGGTGTGAGTCACTCAGTTGCTTCTCTTCACTGGCCTCTGTGTCTCCATTTTCAAAGTGAGGATACCAAACTAGATGACATTTAGCATCTATTCCAGCTCTATCATTTTATGAAACTCTGTCACACATAGACAGAGGTCAAATTCAAATCATGTAGCTATCATTTGCCAGTCCTGGCCTAATTAGTCAAGGGCTATACAAGAGCAGGAAAAGAGTGTAGACTTCTGCTCAAGTTTCTTGACATTATTCTTGCTGGGTGAAAAAATTCAGAAAATAATGCTTTTATCTGGACAGTAAGAACAGGCAAAAAAAGTATATTTCTTTTTCTATTGATGCATATTTATTATACAGAATAGTGGGTTTCACTTTGGCATATTTTTACATGCATGAAACACATTCCCAACATTCCTCTTCCCAGTTATCCTCCTCACCGTTCTCCCTTCCCTCATCCTCTTCTTAAGTCTCTCTTCTATTTTTCTATCATCTCTGTTTTGAAATATATTTTTTCTAGATTCCTCATAGGTGAGAAACCGTGGTATTTGATATTCTGAATCTGACTTACTCCACTTAACAGGATGGTCCCCAGTTGTGTCGATTGTCCTGCAAATGTTATGATTCCATTCTTTTAGTGCTGTATAGTATTTCATTATATCAGTATCTATATATGTATATCATATTTTCTTTACCCATCCATCTCTTGATGGGCATCTAGGCTCTTTCCATTACCTTAGCTATTGTGAATTGTGCTGCAATGAATATAAGTATGCAGGTATCCCTATGATTTGATGAGTTTATTTTGGGATTATACTGATGAGAAGTATAGCTGAATCAAGTGATAATCTTATTTTTAGTTTTTTTTCTCAGTAATCCCCACACTGATTTCCATAACAGCATTTGCACCACCAGGATAGAAGAGCTCTCCCAATCCATGTCAGCATTTATTGTTTTTGTAGTCCTGATGATAGCCTTGACTGGGTGAGACGGAATTTCACTGTAGTTTTGATTTGCATTTCCTTGATCTCTAAAGATGTTGAATATTGTTCTGGTTACTTTTCTCTCATTGCTGAAACAAGAATACTTGATGCCCAGAATTAAGGAAGGAAAGATTTATTTAGCACCGTTTATGGAGGTTCCAGTTCATACTCAGCTGGCTCCAAGGCAGAGTAGCACATGGCAGAGGGCAACAGTCCACGGCAGTAGAAAATAGCAAAAGCAACAAGAGCAAAAGGAGGAGGAGGGTCAGAGTGAGCAAGCCTCTTTCTCTCCCTTATATTGTGTGCAGGCTGCCCACTCCAGGGAGGGTGTAGCGCTCACACCCGTAATCCCAGCATTGGACCATGAAGCAATCACAAACTCTAGAACTCACCCCCATGACTACATGAGGTTTGGAGGGGGACACCTAGATACAAACTATAACAATACTCTTTCATATACTTTTGGGCCATTTATACTTCTTTTGAGAAAAGTCTCTCTTGCTCATTTATAGATGGGGCTACTTGTTGTTTTGCTGTTAACTTTTTGAGTCTTTTGTATACTCTGGGCATTAATTCTCCATCAGAAGAGTAGCCGGCAAAAATTTTCCCTCATTCTGTAGGCTGTGGCTTCACTTTTCCTTTTTTGTGCAGACACTTAAATTTGCTTCAATCCCATTTGTTGATTCTTGCTGTTATGTCTAGTGTTATAACACAGTATATGGCTAAGATTAAAATTTTCTTTTTCTTGGCACTGGGAATTGAACTCAGGACCTTGTGCTTGCCAGGCAGGCACTTGTGCCACTGAGCTATATCCCCGGCCCTAAGGTTATAATTTTAGATTGTAATTTTTTTTTTTATTTTAGAAACATAAAAGTACAAAAACATGTGGCATTTTTATATAATGGAATATTATTCAGCTATAAAGAAAGACAATTTTGGGAACTTTGTAGGCAAGTGGACAAAACTGGAGTCCATACTCATAAGTGAAATAAATCAGCGATACATGTGCAGGCAACGTATTATATCACTGGTGTAAGAACCCGAGGGTGGGAATATAAACTAAAAGTCATGAAGGAAATCTGT